>OZ023316.1:40421332-40683832 GCA_964007375.1 Ophion obscuratus | reverse complement strand
AAAAAATCTCTTGACTACTCAAACATTTATATTTACGTGTATATATATATATATATATATATATATATGCGCGCGCGCATGTATGTGTGTGTGTGCACACACTTTACTGCCCACCGGGAACGTAACTCTATTTTTGAGATTCAGAAGCAAAATGTCTGCCCAGCCAGCGTTTTATGACCTTTTCCCTCTCCCTCTCCCTCGCGGGATACGCAGCACCACTGGAAAATTGCATTCCTTCTGGAAGTAGATCGATCGAAGAAACTCGCGAAATAGCTTGCTTACGATTATTCCACAAAATTTATTTTCCGCAGCAATGTTAAAATTTAATACGAGGAATAAATAAATAAAAAGTTTCAATGATTATGACATTGTTGAAAATAATAGTGAAACTATGAAGTAAGATCGGGCGTTTCACCGATTAATGTTGAGGGACGCTGATTTCCTTCAAACGTTAAGGGTCCAGTAAAATTGAGTCTTTGCCGTTATCCTAGTGAAATCTTTGATGACAAGGAGTGTTAACGTCAATATAGCCACAGTTCAAATGTCTCCAAGAAATATTGCTCCGACTATCTTCATAATTTTCCATAATAAAATGTACTATGTTGTTCGATTTTAATATTTAATCAAATTTCTTCGAACTTCGAAGTTGAAATTTTATTCAACAAATCTAATTTTTATCCACCATCCGTATCCGGAAATTGTTTGCCTCTTTTCGAGGTTGCAGATGCGAAAACGTATTTTCTTCCAACTATTATTTATTGTCGGAAAATGTATACTTATCGTTTTCGCCATCAAGTGCTCCTATGATTTTTTTCTCCAGAAAACGTAAATTAAGTTGGGCTTTTGATAGGACGAAATCGTAGCAGTTATTGGGGAACGTCCAGAGGCCATAAAGCGAGGAAGCAATTGAGGGAATCGTCGGTGGAGTGCTTTCCGTACGTTTTTGCTCGAGGGGCCACACCAAATCCAATCTTAATGTAACTCTCTTGGCTGGTCGACATATAGGATCGTTCCGAGGTTATGATCATATATATCCTCTCGATGAAGACGATTGCCGGGTACACATACACTTACATATGGACATGTATACATGGATGAAGATATGGATAAGCCTCTTTGAGAAAGCGTGATATTCACGAGAAGCTCGGAGGAAATGAGCTGTGTGCACTCTGAATGCCGGATACGGTTCATCAAGAATAACCAACAGCCGAATCGATATGTACGGTATTATTTAGGGTACAAACATATTCTGGCAATCTAGTACCCAATTATGTTATGTCGGTATCAGTTGGAGTGACAAGCAAACTTTTTATTTGATTTTTCATACTTACGAAAGTACCGCCAACAAGTATGCGCGAAAACAATGCCTATTTTCCTCGCTTAACTGATACGAAACAACCATTTTCATTAATTTTCCGATAGGTTTATATTATAGATATTGATATAAAAATGGTTATACTGCATAAATACACTTTCGAAATACATTGTAAAAAAAATTATGTATGTAACCCAAACAAACTTTGAACGAGTTTTTCTCGAAACAACGTTTTTCGACGGCTTGTTGATAAAATCTTCGAAACTACACAATTGATCGTTTCTGAAATTTTAACCATATATTCTTTACAACTATAGCTATAGCACATATCAAGGATTTTTTAAAATATAAATATCTACTATTCTTTGCCAAAAACGGTGAACAAGACACGTTTTTTTTTCGAAAAATACCCACCATTTTGTTATTTTTGTAGATATCAAAAATCGTATGATATGCGCTATAGCCATTGACGTACTGAATCTAAAACCGTGTGATTTTTTTTTGTTTCGGATGATCCATCTCTGAGATTTCATCAACAGCGCAGACCTACAATTTTTAGAACGTTTTTTAACTACCATTTTCGTCTATAAATACTGACTTAAAGAAATTATTATTTTTTTAAATGTATTTCGAAAGTGTATTTATTAAGTGTAACAACTTTCATGTTAATATCTATAATATAGTCTTATTAAAAAATTCATGAAAGTAGCCTTTTTTAGCGTCTGAAGTGAGAAGACCCCTTAAGGAAGATCCCCCAGTCTAGATCCCGATAAAACGCTGAATTTCGACATTTTTTTAGGAAAGCCAGGACACTATCAGACAAAGGTGACTTTCTTCATTCAGCTGTAGCGCAGCCATTTTGTTATCAAATTTTGTGATAAAAATTGCAAAGATACTCGAAGATATGTAGAATAAAGGCCACTGAAAAGAATGTTCATTCTATCAACTGGGTATCCATTATACACTGTCAAAGTTCACTTTTTGATTGGCTCTAGACTCGTAGGCTCCCTCAAGGGAAATCGAACTTTTTGCAGTATCGTGAAATAGTAATCCAACAACCTGGAATAGACATAGTCTGTTTGACAAAGTGGTGTACGGCTACATGTTTTTCTGGAAATCGTTAGGGGGTAGATTCGAACGCGAGGAGGTAGCGGGACCATACCACCTTTGTATAGAAAGCGTCAGTTGTCGTCGCTTCCGTTGTCGGGCGAAAGAAAGTTTGTACCGCGATTGGGACAGAGTAATTTTATCGCACGAAGCTTCTTCCCATCAATCATACCTGCTCTACCCACATCAATAGACTAATTGGTGTGCGTAGAGTACCCGTGCAAAAAATTGACAGGGCATCCCTCATAAAAATAAGGGCCTTTAAGGGCTTATTTGAGGCTTTCCTTATCAGCGAAGCCTCAAGTAAGCCCTGCAAGGCCCTTATATGGCAATCCCGACAGGGGTTGGCATAATAGGGGCCTTTGTAAGGGGCGGATTAGGAGTTATTAATTATTCATTACCTAATTATTAATTAATAAGTTATTCATTAATTATTAGGCTTAAATCTTATTTAATCCTAATAAATCTGTGATTCGGTTTCATCTGTTCAAAAAACAATTTACTTGAATTCGCTAAATGGATCTATTTGATTTTTTAAATTTAAACTAAATAGAATTGTTGTAGTCAACCATTTTCCTATTTAATTGAACTAATGATCTAATTATCACAATGATATTGACTAATTGATATAATTTATGCGATGCAACAAATAATTATGAGAATTCATTTGGTCTCTTATGCCATATCTGCGACTAAGATGTTACAAGCACTCGGTAGCATAGGGGCAGCGTGCGTAGCTGTGAGTAGGTAGATACTAGGTTCAATACCCATATAGGTGAAATATTTTCTTCGAAAAAAGTCATTTCGAAAGGCCAGGGCATGACGAATTATGATACAAAATCGTTGTGGTAAACTCTCAATTAAGTACTTAATTTCATTTTGGATTTATGAAATATTGTATGCACATAGTACACTTAGATTTACAGTGTACGTTGTAAGCAAATAAAGATTTATTTGAATCGAATCTTTATTTATTCAATTTGAGTATATTTGATATTTAAAAATAATAGCTGAAACGAATAGAAAAATATCTTTGGAACAAATAAGATCGTAGTAGGCCGTGAGACAAGGAAAAAACCTATCTCGTTTAAATAAATCCTATTTGAATTTAAAGAAAATTTTGGCAGTGTACCGTGACCTTATATAAACGGACACATATACGCAAAAACACATACATTTACACACACGTGAGCATATCCATTGACAAGGATAATTTGTAGGCAAACCATGGTTTCCATGAGGCGTTGTTCTGGCATCCTTGAAGGCCCTCATTATTCTCCCTTTAATGGCCCTTAGTATCAAAGTGTGACCGGCCACTAAGGGCTCATGTGAGGCTACCCGCTTAGGGCCCTATTAAAGTTAGGGAAATTCTATATGGGCCCGACAAAAGCCCTAGTGCATTTTCCGCACGGGTACTTTGTGAAACATCCGGTGAAGAAGCACGTGTGGGGCTCTTTATCAGAACAGGGATTTGGCAGTTTGCACATCTTTACGGATAATTCGAACGCTGCCAAAACGGTAAAAACGTATCAGAGGGCTTCAATGCCATCTGCCCAAAATTGGTTCACAAAAATCAAATCGGCTACTGCAACAGGACAATAACCCAAAACATGGGAGTCGTCTTTGTACTGCGTGGAGACAAGAAAATGACGTTGACGTACTGGATTGTCCGTCGAAGTCGCCACATGCGAATCCCGTTAGAAATGTTTGGACACTTATGAATTGTTATACTCATGTAGAGGTCTTTGTCGGCTATAAAATTAGTGGAAAGTACGATCCGCGATGCCAGGCGGTGTAACGTCCGGAAGGGACGTGGGCATATGTTTTTTGATTCCCTCCTTTTTTGCCTACGACAAGCGCAATAGCACGGGATGAGGGTAAAAAGGGGTAGTGCTTGGAATGAGTTAGAAATTAGTAAGTCATGTAGTGATTGGTATTTAGAAATGATCCGACGAATTTGTACAAATTTAACTAAAGGTTTATTACAAATAAGTGAGCGGATGAATAAAGTTGCTTATACAGGAAAATTGACAATGAAAATGACTGTGAAGCCGGGGGAACAATCGGATTAACATAAAATGAGATTTGTCGCTGTATTTGTGAGTGTAGCAGTGTGAAGGTACGCTCGCTCGCAAGAGTATCGGCTGTCGCTCGCAGATAAGGGCCTCGTTGACGGACGCCACGCTTAGCGTTCGGATAGCGGTCACCAGCACCAGACTTTTGGGGCGCTGAGAGTGTTTATGTATATACGCATAGTAAACAGCATTTGAACTATTTTACGGACTCGAGGCCGCGAGAGTCGACTAAACTTTTATACGACACTTCGGTCAAAACCCGAAGACGTATAATATTAGAAACTCTATGATACCGGTTCTACACTTCGAATTCTGTCAGAACAAGATTAAGAAGTGAAGTTACTTTGATGGAAGATTTTGCGAGACTGAGATCTGAACGCAATGGAAACTGTTGGAAGACTTGATCTGAACGCGATGGAAACTGTTGGAAGACTGACTTCAAGAAGGAAGTCTTTCTTGATATGAAAATTAGGAGGGGATAAATTGTGGGAGAAGGAACTTTAATTCGAGGCTTCTCTTCGTCACCATGCGGATGGGACGGCGTAGGATTTTTGGAGTCTTTTGATCGGGCTGATGGTTGATTTTTCGTTCGACAGCTCTTCTTGGAATATGCGCCTGAGAACATGTTCTTGTTAAGGGGGGAAATCACAGTAGCACAAAAAAAAATAGGCATATTTTCGGGAATTAATTTTGGCTGAATAAAAGTATCAATCGAAAATCTGTAAAGTAGGTTTTATAGCAATACTAAAAAAATACAAAATCTAATTTTTTCAATACAAAATATCTAAAAATGGCGGCTGCGCAGCATATGCCCCAAGGCGCCTTTTTTTGAGCTCGCCGAAGACATAACCCGAGCAAATTTTTACCGATCGACTTGAAATTTTGACAGAAGCTTCGAAACATCTTTCTCCACGGAGCTACGTAGGATTTTTTTATTTTATATGGCTTACTTTTTTTTATCGACGATTTTATGGCGTTTTTTTTTTGTTAAAAATTTAACTTTATTTTCAAACATGCACCATTTTGCGAAAAATCAATATATCGAAAAAATCCTACGTAGCTCCGTGGAGAAAGATGTTTCGAAGCTACAGTCAAAATTTCAAGTCGATCGGTAAAAATTTGCTCCAGTTATGTCTTCGGTGAGCTCAAAAAAGGCGCCTTGGGGCATATGCTACGCAGCCGCCATTTTTAAATATTTTTTATTGAAAAAATTAGATTTTGTACTTTTTTAGTATTGCTATAAAACCTACTTTACAGATTTTCGATTGATACTTTTATTCAGCCAAAATTAATTCCCGAAAATATGCCTATTTTTTGTGTGCTACTGTGATTTCCCCCTTTAACAGCCAATGGGATAGGAAAGTCGATGACTGTGGCGGTGCGGCTATCGTGTATATATCGTTGTTATTTGAATATGCGTGCGGAACGTACGCACGTTCCTTTGTACGCTGTTATTCGTCTTATTCTTAGATTTTTACATTTAATAATAAGCTTAAAAGGGCCAATGAGGATATTGGGAATAACCGAGAGAAGGCACATTCGCTAGGATGTAACAGCGGTTAATAATAGTGGCGGCGACTGAACCACTTATTGAGGGGTCTTCTCACTTTAGACGCTATTAAAAAAGGCTATTTTCATGATTTTTGATAGGTTTATGTTATAGATATTGAAATGAAAGTAGGTAACTAGGTAGGTAAGTGTAAACTTAATAAATACACTTTCGAGATACGTAGAAAAAAATTATTTATTTATTTAAGTCACTGATTATGGACGAAAACGGTAGTTTAAAAAATGTCCTAAAAAAATTGTCGGTCTGCGCTGTTGATGAAATCTCGGAGATCGATTATCCGAAACCAAAAAGTCAAACGGTTTTAGATTCACTATGTTAATGGCTATAGCGCATAGCATACGATTTTTGATATATGCAAAAAAAAACAAAATGGCGGACAGTTTTCGAAAAAAAAAACAAAAAAAACGTATTTTTTATCGTTTTTCGCAAAACAAATGCGTAAATATCGAAATTCTAAAAAATTCTTGATATACGCTCTAGCTATAGGTATAAAGAATATGTGGTTGAAATTTCATAAGGATCGGTTCAGTAGTTTCGAAGATTTTATCAACAAGCCATCAAAAAACGATGTTACGAAAAAACGCGGGCAGTATTACGATATCTGTGGCCCCAAGTTTTGGTCATGCAGTCTTCATATTTGGCCCAAAATAAGACTTTTTTCAAGAATACAAAAAATCGAAATTCGGCTTTTAAGGGGGTGAAACCGAGCTCTGAAATTTGACACATTATAGGAATAAACTTCCGTTTAGCCCATACTTTCGCGTTGCTACCGTAATGGTTGGCCAATCAATTCTGCCAACGGTCGAACAACCGTCAGACATGGTTGGCACAGCACTGGGCGACGTTTGGGAAATTCGGCTGTTTTTTCACGGGATGTTTTTGTGTAGACCCAGTTGTTTGGCAGATAAATGGGAAAAACATTAAAAATTCGTATTTTTTTTGTAAATATTTTGCCAACACTCCATTAATTTCGATGTGAATATATACTCAAGCATTTACCACGAGTTGGAGTTTGGTCTTGAAAGTGCATTTTTTGGGTGTTCAGCATCTTGGGATGTGTAGGGGGAATTGTAGGATTCGTAAAAATAGTGGAACGCGTGTTCCGCATCTTAGAATGTGTAGGGGGAATAGTTGGACTCGGCGAAATAGTCGGGCGGGTGTTTAGCATCTCGGGATGTGTGGGCGGAATAGTTGGACTCGTGGAAATAGTGGGGCGGGTGTTTGGCATCTCGGGATGTGTGGGCGGAATAGTTGGACTCGTGGAAATAGTGGGGTGGGTGTTTGGCATCTCGGGATGTGTGGGCGGAATAGTTGGACACGTGGAAATAGTGGGGCGGGTGTTTGGCATCTCGGGATGTGTGGGCAGAATAGTTGGACTCGTGGAAATAGTGGGGCAGGTGTTTGGCATCTCGGGATGTGTGGGCGGAATAGTTGGATTCGTGGAAATAGCGGGGCGGGTGTTTGGCATCTCGGGATGTGTGGGCGGATTAGTTGGACTCGTGGAAATAGTGGGGCGGGTGTTTAGCATCTCGGGATGTGTGGGCGGAATAGTTGGACTCGTGGAAATAGTGGGGCGGGTGTTTAGCATCTCGGGATGTGTGGGCGGAATAGTTGGACTCGTGGAAATAGTGGGGCGGGTGTTTAGCATCCCGGTTTACGCCGAATTCTAAAGAAATCTACCCAAAAAATACTCCGCCTCATTAAAAATTTAAAACCTCTGTTTCACCCCCTTAAAAGCCGAATTTCGATTTTTTGTATTCTTGAAAAAAGTCTTATTTTGGGCCAAATATAAAGACTGCATGGCCAAAACTTGGGGCCACAGATATCGTAATATCCCCAAAACGCGTTTAAAGTTCGTTTGGTTTACATAAATCCATAAAAAAATTTTTTTAATGTATTTCGAAATTATATTTATTAAGGCACCACACCACGGTAAAACGTTTTTTTCTAATTTTCTGAAAGATACATTTGATTAGAATGCTCTCACTAATTTTTTAAAAGAAATTTGTACCATTGGCGGAGATACAGCATGTTATGTGGAACCGTTCGAAGCGCACGATCGCGCCGAGCTGCAGATGTGCGGCTGTGAAAGCGTTTTTATCGAAACTACGTTTTTCTTTTATTTTTTGTCTTCATTTTCCGGCAGATACATTTGTTAAGAATGCCTTCACCGAATGTTTTAAAGAAATTTGTAAAATTGGCGGAGATACAGCATTTCATGTGAAACCGTTTGAAGCGCACGACCGCGCCGAGCGGCAGATGTGCGGTTTTGAACGGGTTTTTCACGAAACTACGTTTTTCAACCTGGTTGACAACATATTTAAAAAACTGTTCATCCGATTTGTTTGGGCTAAGACTTAAACTGTTCGAAAATCCATTTTCTATGGCACCACGTAGGATTTCTTTAATAATTACTATTTTTTTTATGAACGATGAAAATTCTCCATGAAAATCGGAAATAAAATTCGCTGGTTCATCATTTTTTTTGCAGATATTGAAATTCATTTTTGTCATTCGCCGATCAGCAATTTCGTCGGAGTGTCCTCTCTGAAGCGGCGTAAATTATACTTTAGATTCGAGTACAAAAATTTGTATACAGTCTTCTATATGTTATATATTGACTATAAGTATTAATAAAAAAAATTCCATTCATCGTTTGCTTGAAAATAATTACGAAAAATACACCCTCATACCGCGCATGAACCGTAGTGTGGTGCCTTAAGGCGAGAAATCCCTTTAGAATTTTCAAAAAATCGATTTTCTTTTTACATATTTCGAAAGTATGATACCCAAAGAATATACTGACCAAAGGAAAACTCGAAATATTGAATATTTGCGGAGTTATCGCAAATAGTCTAGAGCGCGGGGACAGCATGCAGTCAGGTAGCGAGTGACATGTTGAAACTTTAAACGAGATTATCTCGAAACTACTTTTTCAAAAACTGCTCGTGTTGTAGCTCAAAAAGTTATCGACCGATTTGGATGAAATTTTGGGGGGTTACTCTCAGTAATATTATCGGAAGGATATACCTAAAGTTTGAAAGATAGCGTGTAAATAAATAATTTTTTTGGGGTCAAATATGTCGAAAAAATGGTCGAAAATTCGAACTTTGGAGTAAAAAGGCTCCCAAATTTTCAATTTTGCACTTTTTCATAATTTTTTAGATATATCCGTCCCCTTAATATGTCACTAAACGAATGACACTTATGAAATATTTTTCAGATCAACAGAAAAGAGTGACAACTGCAGCACCTTTCGATGTCGCGGAAAACAGGCGTCTGAAGAACCTTATAACGCCGCCATTATGTTGGTTATCCCAATTTTTTTTTAACTTGATAGTTATAATAAACTCATGCCTAAATTTGAAAATGATCAGATTATTTTATCCCCTCTAAAAAATTGTCGAAAAATACCTATTTTCATGCTCCTAAAGGGATTTTTTTCGCCTGAAGTGTAACAATTTTATATCAACATCTATAATATAGACCTATAAAAAAAATGCATGAATGGAATGGAAATAGCCTTTTTTAGCGTCTAAAGTGAGAAGACCCCTTAATGATAAAGCATCACGATTTATATTGTTCACTGTGTGTCTATTTTTTCAATGCCTTCTCGCAAATAATTTTTAAATTTCGCCACACATGGTCTCGTCAAACAGGCTGTAACTGTTCAATCGACTGTCTATTCTTACATAGTCTCATAAAGTGTGTCTCCAATAACCTGACAATTCAATTAATAAATAAAACGTATTATTTATTTGAAAAGTACGAATATTTCTATTTTATAATAAGGTACAAACATAGAGATTATGTGTGGAACACAATATCTGATAAATGGGATAAACGGCATGGACTTGAAAGATTCTTTCAAGAAGATGGCACAACCTGCCACACTGTGGGCAAAACGAAGTTTCGTGGTCGTGTTATGTCCCGCCGCGGCGATGTGAATTTGCCACCAAGATCGTGCGATTTGACGCCATTGGACTTTTTTCTTTGGGCTTTTCTGAAAGGTGTATGCCAATGATCCATAGACCATTCCGGAGCTCAAGAAAGCAATCGAACGCACCATTAATAAAATAAGTCCGCACATAAGCCAAAATGTTATTAAAAATTTTGTCAAAAGAGTGTACGTTTTCAAACCAGAACGAGGCGGCCATTTATCGGATATCGTGGTCCACGGATAACCTCCATGTTTGTACCTTACATTAAAACAAAAATGTTCGTACTTTTCAAATAAATGATACGTTTTATTAATGAATTAATATGTCAGGTCCTCTTGAGACACCCTCCATATCCTCGCAGTACACGTGCGGGCACCATAGCCATCGCCTGGAGTGCTTCTTTCAAATCTTGTCTCTATATGAACTGCGAAACAAACTAATGTCACCATCGAACATGATTTTCAAACCTATCGCGTAATCTGCGAATCTCTTGACAGTATACACAATGACGAGCGCTTGGACTCTTCGATTAACTAATTGTGAGCGTCTCACGGATGGTAATCAGAGCCCATTTGCGAAATGACACACTGAAGACCACTGGCGCTGAATATTAAAAGCGTCGCGAGAAAATATAGGTCGACTAGCCCCACGCTATGCATGCATGTCTGTGATGGATTTTTTACCAACAAGTATACTCAACAGATTCTCCCACACTGCGTCCACCAATCATAATACTGGGTTAAGGTATACACTCGTAGCCCATCAAATCACAACTAATAAACTTTTGCAAACGCTGATCCCTTCCCTAACTATTTATCCGACTCGAGGTTGGAGCGTTTCAGTTTTCGAGAGGCGATTTGGGGAGCACTCTGTCTTGATCCCTCGAACGGTTCGGTCGTTGAACAACAAGTGAGTCGTATATTCGTTGAAACACTTTTTAACGGTTCTCCAAGAGCCGACAGTGCCGGTACAACCTTCGTTATTTCATCCTTAATGTAAATCCTTAAAGCTCGATTCGTACAATTAATTTCGAAGTTAGATCAAAGTTTTCACCAACCGGCACCTCCAACATCTACCTCCAGTTCGACATTCGAAATCGACCTCGATAATACTGTAAGCACATGCCCGAAATCCCTTTCGATACAACTAACTTCAGCATAAAGCTTGATAGGAATATTATTGAAATTATCCGCATAAGTATGAATTAGAGTGGTTGTCGAAGTGCAAAAAGGCATCTGTAAACACTTGCTACCCCAAAATAAAACTAGAATTCTTAGGAAAACTTTAAAAGAAATGGCAATGTTTCTTTATGTGAGTTGCATTGTTATTCTTATTGATTTTTTTCATCATCCTCCTTCCTGTTCAGAATTCTTTTTGTGGAGACTTTGAGATGTTAAAGAACGCAAGTGGTTTCCATGCAGTCTTGTCGTCTCGCAATCTAAATTTCGAATATAGACTGGGCGACTTGTGCACACGGAGTTATCGACCCAGAGTCTACAATGGTAGTCGATTAACGTGAAGACGGAAAATCGTTGTGTATTGGTAAAGTGACCAAACCAGATATTGGATAATCGATTAGCGGGAATGAATCCCATTTCGGCTGCTCCGTCATAATTAAAGGCTGCTGCGGTTGTTCGCGCTATTGATCTTTGCAACTCAGAACATTCACCTTTAACTCGATTCCGTGCTAGACCTAGGTAAAAAAAGAGGGATGACCAAAATGTGTGCTCCAGCCTCGCTGGATGTCGTGGTTATAAAAATGTATGAATTTAAACTCCTTTTCTTACCTTTAACCTGCAATATTTTACCTGCTTCCACTTACATAACGCCCGGGTCGAAAAGTTTCTTCATGCCAACTTCTTGCAACCAATAACTGCTGTCTGCAATCTATTTTATACGTATATTTGCCTTCAAATTCATAAATCAAATAAATACTACTTCCCAATCACGAAAACCTCTTATTTCGCGACTATGATACTAATGCGCGCATGCGCACTTTGCCCTTCAACACGACGGGCCCGACAGCAGGCCGCTTGTCAGATGTAGCTCACGCATGCGCTTACCAGTTAGCTTCTTCCTATGCCAATGCTTTTGGCACAAGTGTCAGTGTTGCGTTTCGGAAGTGAGAAACTCGAAAATGAGGAATGATTTAAGTGTAAGTAAGAAAAAAACGTTCAAGTGAGAAAATAATGACGGACAAAATGACACAATTCCTCGCAAAAAACCAGCTGGGGATTGTGAATTTAATTAGATGTTCAGAAAACTATTCGTCGGATATAAAACAACTATTTCTTCTAACTTGTATATCCTATTAGATATTAAGAAAAATTCTTACAAGGAACATCCCTCAGGTGACACCCTTCGATTTTGTTGAAATTTGGATATGTTATAAAGCACCGAAAAGTAAGCGATACGTAATTTTTTTTATCGGCGGAAAAACATTTTTAAGGGGCGAAACTACCCCTCAAAAAAGGCATCTCTCGGGGTGGTGCACCCCTTAATTTTTTTTGCAATGTGACTATAGTGTATTTTTCATTGCTTCGGATTAGAAGAATTTTCGTTTTTGTTTCATAAAAATCGGTGGACTCCTTGTGTGTGAAACTGCTATATTACGCATAGCGATGCCTTTCGCGAGTGGTGGTTTCACCCCCTAATACTTAGCTAAAATCACGTCGTAGTCATACTGGGTCCATGGGACCCAGGCGTTTTTAAATTGTTATAAATAATGAAATAATGCATTGAGCAATATGAAAAAACGATAGTAAGGTATAATTTAAACCTTGTTTAATTCAAGGATATTGGTTAGAAATCAAAAATTAAATTTTGAATATGCAAAAAAAATATGCTAAAAAACGTGAAAAATAACTTTTTTTAATGAAAATTGCTGGAACTCTTGTAATTATTGACAATAAGAAATGGTTTTAATCTGGAAACAATGTACTTTGAAATAGACATAGCGGTTTCTGTGGACTTTTCAAAAAGTATATTTGTTTCATCCAACGTAGGTGCAATTTAGAAGGAAAGAATGAAACGCTTACGCATATAAAAAAATGTATGTTTTATTGGAGAGAAAAAAGTTGTACGGCATCAAAATAATCTGTTTGGGTCCCGTGGACCCAGTGTGACTATTAAGGGTTAAAACCGTTTTTCCGCCGATAAAAAAAATACGTATCGCTTACTTTTCGGTGCTTTATAACATATCCAAATTTCAACAAAATCGAAGGATGTCACTTGAAGGATGTTCCTTGTTAGTAAATCTTAAACATAAACTTTAAAAAAAATGTCTTGGCTGTTAATAAAGTCGTAGTAGGCCGACATACGTATAAGAAAACTTATTCGCCGGAAGACAAACTTCTTTGTCCTTAATAAATCTTTTTTCTGAATGTGATCTCGAACTTTGGTTGTGTATCACAGAAGAGAAAAATATCGTGTGTTACAAAGGGCACAGACAATTGTTGAGATTCCGTATCATGGATCGCATGTGTACAAAACGCAGACAAGGGCCTTCGTAATTTGTCGTGACTTTTTGATCCTTTGAGGTCTCATAGAACTAAATGGACCATGAACACGAAGGCAAAAGCATTCCAGATATCTGTGGTTCTTTGTGACTTGAACTCAAGAAATAACCAGAGAATGTTAGGGAGAACGAGAAGGAGAGAGAGAGAGAGAGCGAGAGAGAGAGAACGGTCTCGTGAGTGGTTGGTTTTCCAAGTTTTGCAGCCTTACGAGTTTCCATAGCTCGATGGGCCATCTGGCAGGAAGACATCAGGAAGAAAGAGAGAGTGAGGAAAAAAAGAAGCTCGAGGATAAGGCCGACACTTGGATCGCTCCCATGAAAAAGTCGGCCGCGGCTTAGAAGCAGACTTTCTTTCAACACACACAGCCCTTTGCACAGACACACCTCTTTCAGCGCATACGTATATAGTGATAGAAAGAACCCATCCCGATCGTACACATTTGCGGACCTCGTCGACTATTTTTTTTTCTTCTGTCGTTTCGATTCACTGGCTTCCCAAATGAGCACTCCCTTTTCACTCGATTGCGACTCTAAAATCCGAGAACCTTTCTTCGCTACTGCGCTATCCCCGTTGAAATATATTACGTAGCTGGGACATATAGCGGACGGGAGGAATACCAGGGGAGCGTAGGAAGACGCCACCAAATGAGCTTTCGAGCTTGTTGCTCGACCAGCACAAACGATGCGCGATAAAGAGAATATGTTAAACAAAAGCAGCGAAGATGACACTGATTAACAGCAGCAACGGGAAAAGACACCCTTAACTGGGTCTCTTATATCCTGAGGGGCTCATTCTTGTCTTGCTTGCGACTAAGCAAAGCGTCCAATAAATCAATTTCTTCAAGATCTAATTACGCGTCAAACTGAAACATTTTCACCCACCAACTGAAACCTTCTTTTTTTAATACGGAACTTACATTTGATTAATTAACACATCATTATTTTACAGCAATATAAAATTCCAAATACCAGATTCTATTTTATTTCAATCATTGATTTAATTGCCTCGACAAAAATAACCGTTCTCAGTTTTTTTCTCCGAAGGTCTCAATTGTAGAAATAAGATAATGTGAACGTTTACGCGGCCCTGGATACGAACGACGAAGCAATGAAATTGAGGATGGTTGCAGATGCCTAATAATGAATGGGGGCCGGGGGTCATAAAAATTGAAACGCCTGTAAATATTTCGAATGGAACCAACACTGGTGGATGGGCGGTTGGGACGCAACAAAAGAAAACGGTTCGATTGGGAAGGGTAATCCGTAAAAGCCCGCGAAGGTATACATTGAAACTCAGAATATATAAAAACACTTAAAAAAGCATATGCAAACATAGATCTTAGGAAATTAAGTAAGAAGACTTTCCTATTTTTGTCCTGCCCAAATATTCGATTCCTGTCCAGGTAATTTGACATGGATTTTTATAGCCGTAACGAACGCCCTCAAAAAAAATTGTCCCATACACAACCTTCACACTTTCCATTTAGAGTAAGAAGCTCCACTGTGTTGAAGTTCGCATTATTGATATGCAATAAAAAGTCGTCAAAACGTGTTCATTTCTTCATTTTTTAAAGTAACCTCTTCTGTTTTCTTGCATATTCAGGCTCTGCACTCAGAAAAAAGATTTATTGAGGACGAAAAAGTTTTCTTATTCGTATGCCGGTCTACTACGATTTTATTAACAGCTAAGAACATTTTTTTATTTTAGTTTATATTTAAGATTTACTAAGAATTTTTCTTGACATCTAATAGGATACATAAGTTAGAAGAAATAGGTGTTTTATATCCGATGAATAGAGTTTTTCTTAACATCTAATAGCATTCTTCATAATCCCCCAGCTGTTTTTTTTTTGAGGAATTGTGTCATTTCGTCCGTCATTATTTTCAACTCGAACGTTTTTTTTTCTCACTTTATATTCTTACTTACACTTAAATAATTCTTTACTTTCGAGTTACTCACTTCCGAAACGCAACACTGACACTTGTGCCAAAAGCATTGGCATAGGAAGAATCTACATGGTAAGCGTATGCGTGAGCTACATCTGACGAGCGGCCTGATCATCAGCCTTTCATGATTGGAAAGTAGTATTTATTTGATTTGAGGAAATATTTATTCAAATTGCCTATTTTTAATATGGCTTTTAATTGATGTGCAAAATTGGCACGTAAAAAAACATATTTCGTGTCGCCGAATAAATGCTGTACTTACAATCACATAAAAACTGTCTCCGTACGAGTAAACATTTCTTAATTTCTAATAAATTATGTTCTAATGTGCCAATTTATTAGAACATAATAAATCTTTTTTCTGAGTGTGGTTCTCCAATGAGGATCCTAAAAACTGTTTCCATTATTCCAACATCCTCAACGGTTGAAATAAACAATGCACTATTAAAAATAAAATGTTATTTGCTTCCAACGATGCGAGCTTCTCCATCATGAAGCTACACCACGAGCAGTTTGTAAACCCACACTGCAAAAACAAAGGTGTTGTTTTTACACACTTTAGTGTGTCAATGGCTGTAGACACTTTTTGCACGATTCACCGTGTGTGAAAAATGACACGGATAGATGCGTTCAAACAACACACTTTCGTGTGCTATTTTCTCACACACGTTAAAACGTGTAAAAAGTGTCGACAGCCATTTGCACAATCAAGTGTATAAAAACAATATACTTATTTTTGCAGTACTGTAAATACATCGGATGCGTCGTTATAATAAATTGAATAACACAAGCTTTTTACCGTCAAAATATATGCATTTATTGAACTGAACTCAACAGTACTCATATATTACTCTGTAGTGTGTATGAGAGGTGTCACCGTTTTTCTTGTCTTCGCATAGGCTAAGTTCTCATGCAGCTTCACGTTGACTGCCGCTTTTTGCTTGTCGGCGATGGGCTCGAAACAAAAATACGTCGCTAAAGATTCAATGCTGTTATCGAGGTTTTGAAAAATAGATTCCAATTTCAGGTTCTTCCACGTGACAAACTCAAAAATAATCTCTAAATGAAACCAAAAGTTAAGACCAAATGTGGTCTTTAATTAATGGTTAATCAATCGCTGTCAAATCAACTAATGAGTTTCACGTGATGCCGTGACCAAGGTGATTTTTAGGGGCTTGATAAATAAAGAGTTGAAATACATTTAAAAAAAATTAATTCATTTTGATTCATTTTTAAGTACAAAAATTATATTTTAACGTAACGCCTCAAAAATAGGTGGGCTAGGTAGCTCCATCACGACTCGGCAACGGCTTGCCTGAAACAAAAAAATCGAAGTCCATTGGATTCAGTATAACACCACCTACAAAATGACCCTCGGATATAAAGTTTTATCAAAAAATTTAAAAAACGGCAGATGAAAAACGAAAAAAGTAAAAAAACGCGTTTTTTCGCAGTTTTTCGCAAAAAAGAGTAGAAATCAAAATTTTTATTCGCAAGTAAAAATCAAAATTTTTAAACTGTCGAGGGTCATCTTCTTGCGAATCATGTTTACAATATGTGGTTCAAATTTCAAGAGAATCGGTTTATTAGTCTTAGAGATACGATGGAGCTAGATTTTGAAAACGTTGTTTCGAGAAAAACGCTCTTGAAGTTTATACCATGAAAAACTCTTACCTAAACTCAATCGGTAATTCCTGCACTGTACAAAATCCCTTCTGATTGCTCATCATCGTCGATTTCTTCAAGTCTTGCTTGCTTACGATTTTTTGAAATTTTCAAAGTGGACTGGTCCCTTAATACGCTCAAACTGTTTTCCTTTTTTCGTGTAATTTTCGCTCGTGTGTTGCTATCAACGTGTGTTGTTTAGTCCAATGTGGGTAAATATGCGTCGTGTATGTTGATTCTACACGCTTTATGCGTGTTCGAATATGCGTGCTATTGATGGGGATTCTGCCCTACGAAGGTGTGTAATAATTCAATGCATAAAAATTGCACACTCACGTGTATAATTTTAACGAATTGCGTGTGTAATTGTAACGCATTACGTGTTACCAAATGCATAAGTGTCTAGAATCAACATTGTGACGCGTGTCCAGCCTTTATGTTATGTTACTTCTTTGAACACACGTCAAACACGCCTAGTTTTTGCAGCACCATCAAGTCATTCTATTGTCCAATATTGTGTAAATCAACAAATGTTTTCCAAAACAAATCGTTTCTCCATGGACCGCAACAATCAACATACAAAGTTCTTTTCTCCTCGTGCGACATCGTTACCCACTTGGCTCATCCGAAAAACACAGATGGACAAGAGAATATATTCCCCATTCGTGGATGGTTCAGGGACGCCCGTGAATTCCGGAATCGTAACGAGACGCGATGACTCTTCCGAGCAATGGAACGACGAAACCATCCGCGTGGATTATTGCAATTCGCAAAAGGCACGGGACCGTGGCAAAGTCTAACCTACCATTTAACAGGTTGTAACACTTTGGGTTCGTTTTTCCAGAGGTGCACAAACGACGAAGCATTCGTATTCCGTCTTCGCTTCGCGCCAAGTCGTCTAGAAACACACTGTAATATATTCGTGGGTGTTATTTCCGAGTACCTACACCGGTCCACGGTATATGAGGGTCGTAAATTTTCAATTCATTCGCCCAGAACCCGGGCGTTCTATCCGAAAGCGAGCATGAAAAAGAGCAGCAGGCGAGGTACAATATTTTCGGTGAAACGAAAACGAGAGAACGGTGGTCGTACGTCGAAGCTCCGTAGTCGATACAATCGCTGTGGAAAATTTAATAGGTGTACATGATGAGGATATACACATATCTCAACAGTATCGTACAAATATTATCTCAAGTTCTCTCTCTCTCTCTCTCTCTCTCTCTCTCTCTCTCTCTCTCTCTCTCTCCCTCTCTCTTTCTCTCTCGCATCGCTGAAATTCGATGTTCATAATAAACAATTTGCACTGTGCAAACAAGTGAACGCGCAATGACAATCGTACTCATATCGTCCCTTTAGCCCAATTGCATTGGTACCCATACAGACCGCAAAGTGTATTTCTCTTCTAAAAACGCGTTCGATCAAACTTTTGATAGCAGCAAACAAATAGCAGCAACTACGGAACAATATTAAATTGCATCAAAGCCTCATCTGAGTGATGCATACATAACACGCGATACATAACACAAATTATCGTTACACAACGGCAGGTACGTGTCCGCAATCGGAACCCCCGAGCGATGCGAAATCATGACGTATAAGTGTGTACACGGATGAGAGAAGCGAATTAATTCGGGCGCAAATCCGCGGATTCGCGATATGTAATGACAATACCTTGATTAACCAATTGGCGAATAGCCCGTACGCAATTTCCTTCGTCGCATAAATATCTGATTACTATTTGCTGTTAGTACGAAATATACACTCGAATGTCTATAACATAATTGCTCTTTGCTCATATGAATATCTATAGAATTCATATATCTGTATTAGTATGTACAGCACGTAATGAGTATGTACGAGCTTTTCAACACCAATCGGGCCTTTTTAGCGTAGATCATTCTAGTAGTCTTCCATTCGTGTAATTCTTGCCACGGATGTAACAATACTGATCGGTTAGCGAAAATCTGCCTTTCCGTGAGAATTTATGCTGTGCAAATTTGACGTTTTCTTTTTGGTACGAGATTACGAGGAAAAATCAGGTGGGTGAAACGACAGACGTGACAATCTGTCCTGACAGAATGAACTGCTTCGAAGACCCGAGCCAAGGCTCTACAAAGACTTCGCGTAGGCCGAATCGACGTTTCGGAGAGGTTGAGATTGGGCTCCTATGAGGACGATGGAAGCGATCCCTGTGCACATTTTTCACGAGCGGCATTACTGCCTCACGTACTTTACAAACAGCCATACCCTTCCGGCTCTTCGTCGCGAAGCGTATCATCAGCATGTTTTATTTCCTGGTACACGGTGAGAAAAGAGCTCGTGAAATCCCAAACACGTCGTGATGGAAACGAAAATTTAGCTGTTTCCATGTACGAATTCCTCGAAGTATTGCACGGGGAAAAGGGCGTTAGGTAGGCTGCGCGACAATTACCATTCATTACTTTGTTGGGGCCAATTGGCATAACTGATTGGTATTCGGCTGGCGTACCGCCTCCAAAGGGACCTAATATGGTTATGCGCAGCCACGCACACACGTAGCCCACTTGCGGTTCCGCCATATCGGGCGAAAAGCACAGCGACAGAGACTGATCGATAGCTGAAAGGGATTAAAGAGAACGAGACGAAGAGAAATGTGTGGTCCAGCAAAGGGTGTATACACGTAATGCGATTATAGATTTCGCCGGTAGTGCTCCCTCGTATCCTACGCTACGACAGAGTTAGGATCCTTGTATACTACGAACGAATCACTGGCTCCGGCAACGCGAACATGTCAAATGTATATGGAAATACGGTATGCCGTATGTATCATCCCTGAGAATTCCAACTCCCCTCAGTCAAAGGGATCCAACACAATTACCTTCGAGTCTGAAATCGCATTGTTTTCGGCCTTTTGCTCGCGAGGCGTCCTTCCACACGTACACGGGAGTACACTCGAGTGTACATGCGCCTGTGCACACCACATGGCTACCCGAGTATACATTATGGATGACTGAGAGATATGCACAGCTCTAAGCAACCCTCGAGCGTGCATATGCTCACGGTTAATCAACGGAATACCCTGAATAAACGATGAAATAGAACAATCAAAAATCCGATCGGTATTTCACCAGCGCGGAAGAGTGACCGACCACGAGAGAGAAGATGGCGAACTAGGTCATGAACGAATCAATAGACGAATACTCGAAGTTTTTCGTCGAAGAACTTTTCTTCCGTACGTGAGCAGGTCCCGAGATGGGAGAACAATTTCTTAAGGAAGCCTGGATAAAACGTGACAACTTTTGGACGGTTGCAAATGGCTGTCAGTTTGGGAGAAGCGTTGGCAAACCAACACTCGAAGTGGATATAGAATCTCGTCCATTTCCTTCGCTAGGACCCATCACACCTGAACTGTCTCCAAAGTAGAGTCAGGCATATCCGAATTATACCGATGGAAAACTTTCCACGGAGTATTCGAGACGTTCTCCTTTGCGAAAAGGGCAGAGAAAAGTGTCATGACGAATTGGGAACTGTGAAAAAGTCGATGCACGGGAGCATGCTCGGCTTTCTACAATTTAGTTCTCGTATCGCGCGACGAAATCACTGGTCATCCTCCACGTACAAATAAATATGTCGAGATAATGTTGTTGGCCCGGTGATCATCACTTTGAGCAGAGCGCTCAAATAAAGCATATTTTTGTTTCAATATACTTTATTCATGATCCTACCTATATGATAATTAGATTAAAACGAATCCTGCCTCGTTAAAGTGTTTACGTACCCTCGGGATTAAAACTACGTCTTCTAATTCTAAAGCTGAGCGCGCTACCAACTTAGCCATTATAACACTTGTGTAAACTTTCTTTTTTTTCTTTTCATATTTTTATCATTTTAATTCTATTCTAGAGAATGCCAATAATTTTATTCATGATGTTGAAATTTGCATCGTTGCAATGCAACAATAATTCTTTATTTACCGGATAACTCACACGTTGTTCCATATTCTCATTAGAGTGTTACGACCGCAATTTTTTCAAAAAAGGTTCCTCATGATTTTGCGAACAAAAATGTTTAAAGTTGTGCCAATAAAACTTAATTTTATCGATTTGATTGATTACCTTTTGATGATGATAAAAATAAACGAATGAAAAGTGAAGAAAAAAAGCGTTACATTTCCACGATTCAAACTTCAAATATATTTTCATTCGTTCGTTGTTTCTTGATTTAATGATGACGCCGTCCGCACGGACGCCATATTACTTTTATTGGAATCTTACCAAAGTTATGCACGCGGCAACTCATTTGCTTACTTTGATGGCCCCGAATAAGGTTATATCTATGAAATTCCAATATGTTCGTTTATTGTCTTTGTATCCGAAATATACCGACGTTTTATTTGCACTGTAGGTACTTGGGGCCCAGATGGGCAATGATTCGTGGATAAAGTGGAATGTCCAGCTATGTTATCCTTGACTGAAAATAGTTCCAATTTTTTGCAACGAACTGAAATAGTGGTCGATCGCAGGAGATCTGAAAGGCTCAGTTACTCAGAAGAAAATAAAATTTCGGCCCAAAAGTGGATCTTAATTAATACGCGTTTGAGGATTCCATCCGGGAGAGAATCTTCAATCATCCGATTTGGCTGGAAAGCTTACCAGTCCAATTTAACATTCGAAAACCCTATTTCATGGTTCAATTGACATACATCAATATTACACAAATGGAAATTCATGCGCATGGACTGAAATGTATGTATCAAAATATGGTCCATTGTCAGAATCATCATTTTAAGCATTTCCATATGATCATATTGGTGCTGCTCGTTTGTCGCTACAACTTCCGTCCATTTCCCCCTCTGTCAAGTTAAAGTTGATGCTTTGAAGACTTGGTGCTTTGCACGGGCACACCGATGGATTAGCACTCGTATACGAGCTAGGGGATCGCTACCGATCGTATAGTAAGAGCTACGAAAGCTGTTAACCGCAAAAGAACCGCTATCACTCGCTGATTTCGCGAGTGTTGGCTTCCGCAGCTGCAGTTTGCAACAGTGGCACGTTCGTTTTTCCACGTGGCTAGCCGTGAGGTCACCCAAGCCAGACCAAATCTACGGGAGAATGCTGTGTGTAGCTTTTTCCTGACACTTCGAAATAAAAGTTTTGCCGATAATTCTTCGAGGAAAGCCGCATTGGGATGGCGCGAAGTCGCTTTCTCGCGGCGTTGCACGTTCTCGAAGTATGTTCTTCTTCCATTGGCTCTTCTTTACGACCACGTTTCATTCCCAACCTCGTCTCCTCGTGCCTCCTGTTTCTCGCCAGAACTCTCACGGAACTTAACAAATCGCTTGTACCAGCGTGATGGGAACCGCGAAATCCGTTCGCAATTTTACGAAAACGTTTGTCGGAAAATCGCAACAAGCATTGGAATATATTCCGAATATATTCTGCATGGCGTTCCTCCCAACAATATTTCTCGAAGTTTCCCGAAAGGTCTCAATGCGAAATTGAAAAAAAACACGCTGGAGTGTCATGACTTACCGTCGAGTAGTTTGTTTATCAAAAAGTTGGGCCACCCAACGTCTCCGATGATGGATTCCCCAACAATGGTCAGAAACGATTTACGAGAAGTAGGGGAGACAGGGGTCAAACGTAACAAATTTTAGTTAAGGCGTTAGGCCACAGTAACGGATATAAAATCATTTGCGAATTTAACAAATTTTTTCGTATGCAAAAGTGATTCAATCATAAAATCAATTACACATCTATTTAGTATGAATATCAAGCTCTTCGAAAATATATATATATTTTTTTTCGATGTACAAAATGGCCGACTACTAATATTTTCTTTTGTTGTCTTTTTTTTTAGACGCTCTGTGGCATGACATTTAGCATCCACAAATGTTTACCTAGAACAAAGAACAAAAATTCTCGTCAACCTACATTAGAATACCTAGAGAAGTACATGAGGAATTTGAAAAATATTGTTTTATTCAAAAGTTGTAGGTATTTGGACTTAAGAAATGAATTTTCAGTGAAAAATTTCGTTATAACTGCTCACAAACTGCTCATAAAATGAAAAGTTTTCGATTAATCAGAAAACCGTACGTACTTTTCTGCGAAATGCAATTAGACACATAACTTTTAAATTTAACCCATTAACGCCCAAGAATCGCGATTTTTTCCTTCAATTTCAAGCAAGATTTTTATTATATAAAAAAAATCATAAAAAATGAAGAGATACGTTCCCTAGTATTTTCGGGGGTGCTCTTTCAGAATCTGGGGTCAAAATCGAGTTTTGTCCATTAGGAAAAAAAATATGGCGGCTTTTAAACAAAAAACATAGGAAAAATCGATGACACTTTTTTTTCAAATTTTTTTTTCACCTCGATGCCGTTGAAAAGTCCGGTTTTTTTTTCAACCATGGGTGCATAGAATAGTGACGATTGAACAATCAATTTTTTAAATTCGTCGTTGTCAACATTTTCACCCCCAAAATGGCGCTTTTCTCCCCCTGAGTGACACGAAAAATTTCACGCTCGGTGTCCAAAATGAAAAGTAGTTGGATTTGGACGAAAATTGGTACTCGGAGGTTTTCAAGGTCGCTGATTACGATTCTGTTCTCAAAATTCCGAAATTAAAAATGGCGGATCCAATATGGCGGACACAAATGCAAAAGTTCATTTGAATTGGATAAAACGTGGCACCCGGGGGTTTTCGAGGTCGCTGATTATGATTCTGCTCTCAAAATTCCGAAATTAAAAACGGCGGATCCAATATGGCGGACACAAATGCAAAAGTTCATTTGAATTGGATAAAACGTGGCACTCGGGGGTTTTCGAGGTCGCTTATTATGATTCTGCTCTCAAAATTCCGAAATTAAAAATGGCGGATCCAATATGGCGGACACAAATGCAAAAGTTCATTTGAATTTGATAAAACGTGGCACTCGGGGGTTTTCGAGGTCGCTGATTATGATTCTGCTCTCAAAATTCCGAAATTCAAAATGGCGGATCCAATATGGCGCACACAAACGCAAAAGTTCATTTGAAGTGGATAAAACGTGGCACTCGGGGGTTTTCGAGGTCGCTGATTATGATTCTGCTCTCAAAATTCCGAAATTAAAAATGGCGGATGCAATGTGGCGGACACAAATGCAAAAGTTCATTTGAATTGGATAAAACGTGGCACTCGGGGGTTTTCGAGGTCGCTGATTATGATTCTGCTCCCAAAGTTCTGAAATTAAAAATGGCGGATCCAATATGGCGGACAAAAATGCAAAAGTTCATTTGTATCGGATGGAATGTGGCACTCGGGGATTTGCGAGGTCGCTGATTATGATTCTGCTTTCAAAATTCCGAAATTAAAAATGGCGGATCCAATATGGCGGACACAAATGCAACAGTTCATTTGAATTGGATAATACGTGGCACTCGGGGGTTTTCGAGGTCGCTTATTATATTTCTGCTCTCAAAATTCGGAAGCCTTTGGGTATTTAAATACCTGGTATTTTCAGGTATTTGAATACCCAAAGGCTTTCAAATTTTGAAAGCAGAATCATAATCAGCGACCTCGAAAACCCCCGAGTGTCACGTTTTATCCAATTCAAATGAACTTTTGCATTTGTGTCCGCCATATTGGATCCGCCATTTTGAATTTCGGAATTTTGAGAGCAAAACCATAATCAGCGACCTCGAAAACCTCCGAGTGCCACGTTTTATCCAATTCAAATGAACTTTTGCATTTGTGTCCGCCATATTGGATCCGCCATTTTTAATTTCGGAATTTTGAGAGCAGAATCATAATCAGCGACCTCGAAAACCCCCGAGTGCCACGTTTTATCAAATTCAAATGAACTTTTGCATTTGTGTCCGCCATATTGGATCCGCCATTTTTAATTTCGGAATTTTGAGAGCAGAATCATAATCAGCGACCTCGAAAACCCCCGAGTACCATGTTTTATCCAATCCAAATGAACTTTTGCATTTGTGTCCGCCATATTGGATCCGCCATTTTGAATTTCGGAATTTTGAGAGCAGAATCATAATCAGCGACCTCGAAAACCCCCGAGTGCCACGTTTTATCCAATTCAAATAAACTTTTGCATTTGTGTCCGCCATATTGGATCGGCCATTTTGAATTTCGGAATTTTGAGAACAGAATCGTAATCAGCGACCTCAAAAACCTCCGAGTACCAATTTTCGTCCAAATCCAACTACTTTTCATTTTGGACACCGAGCGTGAAATTTTTCGTGTCACTCAGGGGGTGAAAATCGCCATTTTGGGGGTGAAAATGTTGACAACGACGAATTTAAAAAATTGATTGTTCAATCGTAACTATTCTATGCACCCATGGTTGAAAAAAAAACCGGACTTTTCAATGGCTTCGAGGTGAAAAAAAATTTTGAAAAAAAAGTGTCATCGATTTGGCCTGTTTTTTTTGTTCAAAAGCCGCCATATTTTTTTTCCTAATGGACAAAACCCAATTTTGACCCCAGATTCTGAAAGAGCACCCTCGAAAATACTAGGGAACGTATCTCTTCATTTTTTATGATTTTTTTTATATAATAAAAATCTGGCTTGAAAATGAAGGAAAAAATCGCGATTCTTGGGCGTTAATGGGTTAATGTAAATCGATCGAAAATTGTTGAAGTTATTTGTCACGTCTATTGGAAAAAAGCTGTTTTGAGAAGTTTCGAGTCGTCGGCCACTTTGTACATCGAACAAAAATACATATATTTTCTAACAGCTTGATATTCATACTAAATAGATGTGTAATTAATTTTATGAGTGAATCACTTTTTCGAACGAAAAAAAAATTGTTAAATTCGCTCATGATTTTAGACCCGTTACCGTGGTCTAACTAGTTAAGAGCTCGTATCTTTGGAACGGATGATTATATAAAAGGGGTTATTAGCCCATGTTAAAGGAAATTTATCTGGCTACAATTTAAAAACACACGTACCTAACGTAAGTAGATCATTATAAGCGTCGCTTTAAAAAAAAACGTCCGGTGTTACTTTTACCCCTGACTTCGGGGCTAGTTGTAACATAGCTGAGGCAGATTGTAACAGGAGGGGCATGTTTTAACAGCATTAAATAAATCTAGTTTTTAACTGAAGTAAATTAATAAATATATTTTTGTAAATTCTTTATTTAAGTTAAATATTAATTACTTAGTCACATCAATCACATTTTCAATTTCTGTGGTCTCCGCTGGAATACGTTTTTTCAGTTCCTTCACGATTTTGACAACAGTGACGTGGCAAATGTATTCAGGAACGACTGATCTATATTTACGGTTTTTTACCAAAATTTCTTGTGCAGCCAACTCATATGCCTCTTTTAGTGCGTCTTTTATGAGTCCTCATACTGTAACATAGAAGTTGTTTATAAGGTAGTAAAGTAACTGATCCCCGTACGGTACAGGAAAACAGCGTATAGTAACAACCTTAGTACAATAACGCATAGAAACCGAGTAGGTATGTACACGAAACGTGAAGCAATTAAGGGGTAACAACACTGGAATATGTCCGAATTTTTTTTTAATTGGTTTAGGAGATGCTTTGAACCATCTAGAATGAGGGGAGAAAAGTATGGGAACTGTAAAACAAAGGTCCGCAGGCCCGTGTGCGAGACGACGGCCGTTTTTCTCGTAACAGAATTTTTCCACGAGGCACGCAGCATAACTCCAACAATTTTCATTCTTTTCACTCCAAATTTTGAGCACATTTAAAAAAATTACATTCCGAAGAGAAATACGTACGGGATTTTCCATCAGTTTATTATAACATTAGTTATTAACAAATGATTGTCCTTTTTTCTGTCGAAAATTAGGCTTTTACTTTAAGGGGTCTTCTCACTTTAAACGCTAAAAAAGGCTATTTTCATGAACTTTTTCGTAGGCTTTTATTATAGATATTGATATAAAAGTTGTTTCTCTTAATAAATACACTTTTAAAATTCATTTTTAAAAAATGTTAATGTATTTATGTAACCCAAACAAACTATAAGGCGTTTTTCGACGGTTTGTTGATAAAATCTTCGAAGCTATTGAACCGATCCTTATGAAATTTTAACCACATATTCTTTACAACTATAGCTACAGTGCATATCGAGGACTTTTAAAATTTTTGTATATTTACTGTTTTCTTTTTGCCAAAAACGGTGAAAAAAACAACACGTTTTTGTTGTTGTTTTTTTCGAAAAATGTTCGTCAATTTGTTATTTTTGCATGCATCAAAAATCGTATAATATGCGCTATAGCCATTAACATACTGAATAAAAAAACGTTTGATTTTTTTTTTTCGGATGATGCATCTCCCAGTTTTCATCAACAGCGCAGACCTACAATTTTTTAGGACATTTTTTTAACTTCCATTTTCGTCTACAAATAGTGATTTAAATAAATAAAATTATTTTTTAAATGAATTTCGAAAGGATATTGATTAAGTGTAACAACTTTTATATCAATATCTATAATATAAACCTATCAAAAAAATTCATGAAAATAGCCTTTTTAGCGTCTAAAGTGAGAAGACCTCTTAAATGCTTGCCAATTACAGAAAAATTCATATTTTCAAAATCCCCTACGCATTTATTTAGAAATGCTCATGCAAAATAATAAATGTAAACAAAAAATGTGCTAAATTTAATTTTGCGTCAGTTATACTGCGTGCTGCAGAGCGTCTCGAATTCAACATGCCCCGCGAAAGTGGCTCCAGCGACAGCATTTTGTATAATTTGTAAATAAACATTTTTTTTTCACGTGAATATATGACTAATAACATTCTTGAATATTATTATCCTCTCACTTGTCCTTCCACCAAAGAAAAATCGCGAACAATCACTTTATTCTAGACGTTTACAGTGGTGTAAGCTCTCAAAACGAAACTACAATGGCTCGATATGCCACTATAATGTATGAAACTGTCTTTATGCGCGTTATTTTTTCAAAGCTAAAACCAAGAAACCTGGCTGCCATCGCTGCGGGGCAAGTATTAACAAGTTTCTTGTTACCCCGTAAGTTTGTTACTTTTAGCCCCGTGCCTCCATTTATCACATTTGCATTTTTATTTAATTATGTATTAGTTTTACGGTAACAAACTCGAGCTGACATCGCAGCTAATCAAACAAAGCATCGAACAAAAACTATTAACATTATTTAATAACTTTAATTAAACCAGAAATAAAAAAATTGCGTTACTCAAAAAGTTCGTTTACCTGGTAAAATGGGCCACAGTGACGTAGCTTCTCCGTGCGGCTCCTGAGCGAGGACTAGCCGTAATGTGCACGTCCGCTACTACTCAAAGAGTTGGATTACTGTTAATAGGTAACTATGATGTTTATAATTTGGTGGCAATTCGCTAGTTACTTCTTACCCCTGTTACTGGTGGCCCCTATCTCTCCCATAAGGACCCGGAAAAAACGACACCGCCGGCGACCAAGGTCTCCTCGTTTTAGCCAACTTATTCGTGTGTGGCAAAAAGAATCTCTCGATCGCGAGTATCGTCACGAACGAACAGCCACTTGTCCATGAGTTTCCGTCGGGAATGGCGACATTTCCATCCATCCGGAAACAGTATCGAAATGGAAACCAATTTTTTTTTTTCGCGTCAAGGAAAATAAACAAGCGATGCAAAAGATTGGAATGAAAAAGTGAGTCGAATAGAGTCCTTAGAACGAGGGTGTGGAAGCATGTTGGTCGGTCGGTATAATTGGCGGTAACTCTGCCTCAGCGTGGCTATCGCGAGTATAAATCTTCTTTAATCACCGAAATAGTGGCTTGGCTAAAACCCCTGCTCTCCACTTCTCGTCTCAACTGGGCTGGCGCTCGTCGAAGCTTTGCCGAGTATCGCGTATCAACTGCCACTATAAACGAAAAGGGCGTAACTCATATCGTTTCGCGAATTACATTCCTCGAGTTGCGTCCTTTTGATCGCTCACGCTCGATACACACACCCACACACGTACAAATAAATATGCACCCACCCACACACATACAGACATATATATATATATTCACATGTGCAGCTATGACCGGCTCACAGTCCACGCAAGAGGCATATTGTAGGTCGTATACGCTGGAGCTGCATCGTGTCGCGCCCTGGGCATGTACGGAAGGGTTGGGTATTTTTATGGACGTTTTTTGGGAAAATCGGTTTTCATCGACTCATACTCCGGACCAGCTGTTCGAATCTCTGGATCGTCCAGGCAGAATCCCCCGTGGGGTCTACACGGTACGCGTATCGGTATTTCTGTATCTATCGACCGCTTCCATGCCCTTCTCCACGTCATTTGTGTTCGTGATTCTCCCGTAAATTATTCGTTGTAATTGGGTTCAGCCGGCGCATAAAATTCACGGAGCAATATCGCCCCTCGTCTCCAATCTCCCGGCTGACAGCCTCTCTTATGAAACTCCGGATAGAACACCATATACGATGACTATGTCCATAAAATGACCGCGCTATATGCGTTTGAGCGTTGCTCGGATAGAAGTGGTTCAATTCCGCGAGGATGGTTCGTATCATTTCAAATGCACATACACGTATATGCGTGTGGGTGTGACAAACTATCGAAACGAGGAACGTACCGTATCGATGCGCATTTGGGCTTCGTAAACGTTTTACGTTGTCATCGCATGTAAATCAACGTTGCACAACCATGAGAATGTAGAGCACGGGCATACTACCCACGATATTTACTACTTGCCAATATCACCAGATATGGAAAAGCTCATGTTCTTGTGCCACATAACGTACGTCAGGGCACATTCACCGTTCCGGCTGACGCGAGGTATCGGTTTCTCATTCGTGTCACTGGGTTTTCATCTCCATACTGACCCGCGTGCACATTAAAAGAACCAACGACAACGATGAGCTGCTTTGGCAGCGTCAAGTTCCTACAAATTGTTCCATTGACATCCAGTAGCTCGCTTCTCGATCGCGGAAGCTTCCACTTTGTGAAAGAAGACAAATGTTACGGAGATTATCGAATCTGTGCGGTTGGTATGTTCGATTAGCTATAAGAATTGGATATCGGAACTTTATTTCGATAACTTTGGCAGTTTCAAAGCTCTCGTCGGATTTATAAATCAACTCGTTAGATTGGCGGGATTATCGAAAAATCTTTTCAAATATAATCATCCAAGAGTACTGAATTTCGAGATTTCTGATCTTATAATGGGGTTGTCGGTGATTTTGCTTTGACGCTTCAACGACGCTTCTCGAAAGTTAGTTGGCTGTTCGAACGCTTGCGGGAATTCATTTGCATATATATATATATATATATATATATATATATATATATATATATATATATATAATATGAGTTTATGCATGTATGTAGCACGAAAAGCAATTTCAGGAGCACCTGATTCGGTACCGATCAAAGCACAGAGCACATGTGATTTCTTTGAGGTCGCAGTCTATAGTCTCCCTCCGCGCCATTCAAAGTTTTCGTTCCCTAGTCATCGGGACCTCGAGCGCTCGTCGCTTTTTATCAAGAACCCCGTTTCTCCTATTTCTTTTGTATCCCACGACACAAAGTAGAAAAGCGCGGAAAACCGCCATTCGTACAACTGCAAATTCCTATATTCCATTTCCCAAGAGGTTCTCTTCATGCTCCATATTTTCTTGTCGAATGGGGAATCTTACCAAAGAGGGCAGGTGGCCAATGTGTCTAAAAATAAATTTGTTGATGCACTCGGCAGATCTGTAGGAAAGTATGAGCATTTATCGAAATTATTCGTGGCGTTATGGCAAAAAACAAAAGTTTTCAAATACACAATTTACCGGACAATATTGCTACGCACACGTGCCAAACCCGCTGCTCGATACTTTCAACCGAGCGTATGAAAGCCCTATCACGATTCGAATCGGTAAAATGCAAAATTGAATTAACGGATATGGGTCCGACAGTTTAACGGTTGAATGAAGCGAGTGTTAATCGCAGGCGATATTTGTAACGGTAAATAAAAATTATATTCCGAGTTTTACGTCGTGTGGCAGAAAGGATAAACCGGTATCGGACAAACGCAGCTTGTTACATTTGAACTTTGTTATCTTGCAAAATGTACAATTCGTCTGTGATATTAGTTTTTAATTTCATTCGTAAATTTGATTCGTTGGTGCATTCAATAATGGATGATGTCGCGCGTACATGCGTTGTCAGGCAGATTATTCAAACACATCCACAAAGATATATCACTAGAAAGTAGTTGAACAGTTTTGAGCTCACACCGCTTTTCCCCTATCCTACTTTAATAAACTCAAACACTACCACACACTTATTCCAATCTACTCGAGTTCGTTTGAATTTGCTCGTGCCGAACGAACAGAGAATTTTGCAAAATATCCGTAAAGAACTTAATATTCTCCCATTAAGGACTCTTCCTATCTTATCGCGCTGAAGTATCCTCGTCGAGTCAACTCCCTCGGGGGCTCCGAGCTTTATACCAAATACAACATTAGCTGTGATAACTTTGAAGTCTTTACAAGTAACATAATTAAGTCTTATAACGTAAGTTTACCATTAATCGACCCTGCCCAACAAGGAAATAATTGTTTAACAGAGATAAGTTTTTGCCCTGTCGAATACTTCAAGTTTGTCGTTTAACCCAAAACCGTTAATGTTTTTTTTTTTATTTAAAAACAACGTGTTCAGCTATTGAAATTTTCATTACAGGATAGAAGATGTGATAAAACCAAAATCTGCTTTGGCTTTCATTAAAAATACGTTCATGTCTACCTCGACGTCAAAGCAACCACCGAAACCCACACTCAGACACCAATATTTCGTTTTATACGGGCAAGTTTTATCGATATAACACGCGCTCATGTCAGGATGTGTGTTTTAAAGCTTGAGCCTCATGGGTCGCGATTAAAAATGGAAACGCTACAGAGGACGCTTCGTTGGATTTAAAACGATGAAAGCGGCGCTTTCAAGCCTTTAATGAAAACTGCTAAATCTCTTCCATATGGTTAGAATTGGTTTACCGGATCAAAAACTAACGGCGTCCAACCCGTTATCCATTTATTCCAAATGGATTAAATCAGTTAAATTGACGAGATTTATACGGTGAGCATCGATTTTTATTCCCTCGGAAGATTAAAATATATATGTACAGTAGCGTGCAGAAGTTTCGAGCCACCCCATTTTTCGAGGATATTACATAGAAATACGATGGCACGGGAAATACAAACGAGTGATGACACCTATAATTGGTGTCGAGATGCTTGATATTAAAAAAATGTGGTATAAACACTAATATCACTCTCAAACAATTAATTATCCAACAGTTTTTATTTAATGACTGTGCAAAAGTATTGGGCCATATACTATTGCGTATGAAAACAAAAAACAAAACATTATGAAAATAACAAAACATGGTTTAGTTTTCTCTCTAGAGTTAATATTTCGTTGCCATGCCCTCAGCAGCGGTTACAGCAGCACATGTTCAGAGTATAGACGCAATTAATTGCGGGATGCGATCTTGTGGCATCTTTTCCCACTCATTGTGATTCTTCGTTCCAACGCAAACTCTGAGCTCTTGTCTGCAAGGGCCAGTCGAGAAGGCACACTTTTCGGCTTTCAAGGAAATTCTTTACAAGACGCGATGCACGTTTGAGATCATTGTCGTGTTGAAATATCCACCCATTCGGCATATTTTTCTTTGCAAACGGGAGCATATGTTCTTGCAATATATTTCGATACATCATAGCGTCCATATTGCCTTGGATTTCTATTAGCCAACCAATACCGTTATTAGAATATCCTCCCCAAACTTTAACATTTCCGCCACCGTGTTTTATAGTTGGAATTTGATATCGTACATCGTATCTGGTACCTGCTGGACATCTTACGTACTTGCGACCATCACTTCCGAATAATTGAAATTTGGATTCGTCGGAAAAAAGAACTTTCCGCCAATTCGATACGGTCTAATGTTAATATTATTTGGCAAAATTCAATCTAGCCTTCTTATTCTTTGTGCTAATGAGTGGTTTCTCTACACCGACGCATCCAATCAATCCCACAGCCTTCAGATATCGGGATACCGTACTCCGACTGATATCGGCAAGATTTTCGCTGCGTAATTCTCGCAAAATTATTGCTGCAGTTTTTCGCGGATCTATGACGCACTTTCTTTTAATGATTTTGTCCACGCATTTTGAAGTTTTTTGTGGTCTACCGCTTCGACTTTTATCACACAACGAATTGGTTGATTTATATTTCGCAATGATACGGTTTACTTTTCTTTTCCCAATAGATAGAGTATTTGCAATATCACGAGAACTCTTTCCCTTTTCAAATAGTTTTAACACAACTTCGCGGACGTCAATTTTTCTGTGTTTCGCCATTGCGGCAGAAATAGAACTGATTTTTTCATGGTTCTTTATGTTTCGAACTAACGCGAAAGAAAGCGCGAAAGAAAACGTAAAAAAACCATGTAGCTGGAGAAGGTGAGACAGCGGCCCAAAATTTTTGCACGCTGACGTTCGACGCTGTACACAAACCATACGCTATACAAGCAAAATAATATACCTCGCTGTTATGCATATCACAGCTCCCTCAAATATTTGAAATGATGGAGAGGTTCAGGTATTAAATATTTTATCGAATAACTGAGACAAAAAGGTTGGCTCAAAACTTTTGCACGCCACTGTATATGTGACAGTTCGTTCATTCGTTGAAAGGAGATTTTGCAACAGTATTTTTTAACGTTATGAATGGTATGAATCAATGTATACCTTTTTAGCGCTCGTGACAATATATATTTTTTTTTAAACCACCCAAAATGGTTGCACGGCACTTACTGCATTTAGATTAGATAAGGGCAGATACAGTTCCATTACTCGATCTGATATTTTCGCTTATTAGACAGTTAACACTACGTTGTATCATACAATTATATCATACATATGTGGATATGCCTGCAAAGCCGTCTGGATTCAACGTATAATAGAGCAAATTGCAACGCGACGAGAGCCCAGATCGTGATATTGTGTGTGACGGGTGTGTGATAGGTCGCGGGCCTTGCACTCCTTTCCTCAAACAAGAGGCTGTCGCCGGTTAATTAAGACGGGTGGGTTATCTCGAGGAAAATCAGACGCAACACTCAGGCAAAGCCAAGCTTCTTCAGTGGCGAAAGAGTATGCAAAGGAGGAAGCGAGGGTGCTGAGACTTGGCTGAGGAGGTCGGTAGTCAAATGTGTTAGGCGAGTATCTGAGATGATTTCATATGGTAGATGAAATTGCAATAAAAGAGTGCATTGTTCAGCTAGTAGACGGAAAAAACATGGTTGCACAGAATAAAAATAGCCGCTTCATCAATTGCAATTTCCATTAGAAGAGGACATCATTTTTTCACACCATCAGGTGTGACTGGTCCTCTACGCTATTGTGGCGCTGAAAGCGGCAAATAGAAATGCTCTACACGGACAAAAAGGATTTCACAAGTAAGCAGAAAAAAGGAGTAACGGAATGAATGTGATCGTGCAACAAACGAGTCACAATGACCCGACGATGTTGTTTCAGGTTAAGAATTCTACACGAGTTGCATTATGGAGCTTTTTTGAAACGTACACGCTCGCCGTATATGATTTTATGCCTTAGATCCTCAACGCAGCGCACCCTTTGCTCTTTCATTTCTCCTGCAGCTCTGTATCGCGCTTAGGTGCTCGCTTGAGAGACCAGTTGAAGAATGTGCACTCAGTGTGATTGGTGCGCGCCAGAGCGTTCTGACTATAAATATACACACGTATGTATATAAACTGTGCGTGTGTCTTCCTCCAGTGCTGTCATGGGAACCTGCAAGCATTTCTCCCAGAGCGCTGTTGTCTCTCACCTTCTCCATCTTTCTCTTTCTCTCGTACTCCCTCATTCTCTTAGTCTGCCTCGTTGCACATATATCCGAATAGACTATAGTGCACAGTGGTAAAAGTGTCAAAATACATAGAAGAGACCGTTGTAGTGGATGTGCCGTGTAGCCCGTCGCTGCGGTTCACGCTCACACCTCAGGTATACGCTCATTTCCATTCTCGCTCGCTCTGCTGTGACATGATTGAACTACCCTCTTGTCTGGCCCACATTTGCGGAGACGGCGACGACGACGACGATGACGACGGGCGTATACCTCCAGCACTTCCCCTCTCGAGCTTCAACCACTTTGCGGCTCGTGTCGACGATAGCGCACGCCTAATAGTGCACTATACCAAACCTCTAGTATCCACCTCAAGCTGCGAGGGTTTCCGGCTCGACTTCCGCCAGCGCGCTCTATACATCTTAATCTAACCCTCCGCGAAATATACATCATGCTACTTATCGCGAGCGACTTGATCGATCGATCAGCATCTCGATTACTCCGTAATGGAGCTATTGGCGCCAGATGAGATACTCAAACGCAGAAAACACCCTCGGATTACTGGGAAGTATATATGGGGACGTTTTTTAAAAACTCTTATTTTTTTCGTAAATTATGTCGATTCCTGATGCATTTTTGAGTTGGATGCCTCGCGAGGCTCGTTCTACTTTCGCCCCACCTGAATTCTTTGTTTCTGCGTGAACGGAGCTGGCCTACATTTCGAGGTGATATTGTATTGGGCAGAGGGAATTACGACCAACATGCGCTGCTACTCTCAAAAACATTAGGGTATGAATTTTCATTGTTTGCAACGTAAACATGGGATTTTCGCAGGGAATTCATTATATTGGACACATCAATGGGTTAGGAAAGTGTATCGTTGACCATGCGCGGAAATGTAACATAGAATGAATAAGAAGTTTCACCGAATGGTTAATTTTTTATTTCTGCATCTACATAATATCGGTTAGAAAAATATTCGTCATTGATTCGTAGTTACTATCCAAGCCTATTCAAAGATTGAACAGCCGCTACTACTAAGATTCTCGTCGAGTTACGTGTGTCAAATCGGCTCCGCTTGTGTTGATCTGTGAGTTCAAAAAATGTATTCCTCGGAGGAAAGTATAACCGACGCGGCGCCAGGCAAATTGAGAACCGTTGTATCCATGTTGACACCGGACGGTATTCCCGAATTTGTACTCGAGGCATAAACGAATAACTGTTCAGGGATGTTCATCCAAGTTCTGGCGTCAACGACCACAGTCGATTCGGAAAAGTTAATCAGCAGAGCCACGAGGCCAAGTGCGGGCTCTCTGCGGATGACCCCCAGGACTTCCTCATCGACAAGAATGACTTCCATGCTACCAGTCTTCATGACCGGTTGCCTCTTCAATTTAACGAGTTTCTTGAATACGGAGTAATGTGAAATCGGTGTAGCTTTCTGCATTGCCAAATTGAGGGACTTGTAGTTCGGATTAACGGGAAGCCACGTCTTGTTGCTGATGGAGAAACCCGCGCTCACAGTCGCATCCCACTGGAACGGAGTTCTCTCGGGATCGCGAGACTTCAAATTGTATCTCGCAGGTCCGGCGTTGCATCCGACAGGATCAACCGTGTCGTTGTACGACAGCCACGTGTCCTCCATCCCAATCTCGTCGCCATTGTAGATAATCCCTGCGCCAGGAAGGAGTGCGGCAAGCATGGAGAGCTGATCGGCCCGCTTGAAACTGAGTCTTGTGGCGACCCGGTGGTTGTCATTGGTACCGACCACCCAATTGGCCGAGTGTCCCTTTGGCATCGCGTTCATCCAACGGTCAATCAGAAGCTTGAAATCTAATGTACGCGATTTATTGTTCAAATGAGATACGAACATGAAATTGAGAGGTGCATCGGAGCCAGCATCAAAGTACTGCATTGTCAAAGGAAGAGACGTGGAAGCAGCTGTGAGAAGCATTTTCGGTTCACCCTTGCTGGCTTTTTTCGAGTGAGCGTCGATCAGTTTGCGCCAAGATTTCAACATGAGATAAGTATCATTGAGGTCCTTCGTGTATATGTGATCTAGAGTATCGTAGTTGTCCGTCGGAAGCCAGTGTTCAATTAGCTCTGGCTCGTCCAAGAGACCGGGGTCTTCGAACAACTTGTCGATTTCATTGATGCGAAAACCATCGACCCCGTTATCCAGCCAGAACGTTAAAACCTGCTGCATCTCAAGATCAAGGGCGGCGCTGCGATAGTTCAAGTCCGGTTGTCCAACGGCAAACTGATGGTAATAGTACTGACCTCTCGCTGGATTCCATTCCCAAGCGGATCCTCCATGCACGCTCAACCAGTTGTTCGGTGGCTCCTTTGTGCCATTTACCAATTGAGCGTCTTGCCATATGTAGTAATCGTCATAGGGCTCGATCTTCTGAATACTCTTCTGAAACCACGGATGCAGGTCCGAACTGTGATTCGGCACAAAGTCCAATAGCACTTTGAGCCCGAGTGACTTGGCTTTCGCAGTTAGATTCGCGAAATCACTCAAATTGCCGTAGACCTCGTCTACTTCGGTGTAGTTCGCTATGTCGTCACTAAAATCCCCCACAGGACTCGTATAGATGGGCGAAATCAGCAATGCGCTTACGTTCAGATCGACCAGGTATTCGAGTTTGCTGGTAATACCGTTCAAATCGCCAATACCGTCACCATTGCTGTCCTTGAAACTTCTCGTATATATTTGATATATGAAACTATCTTTCCACCATTCCTTCGGCTCTTTACTGGCGCCGTCGACACTCAGAATCACAAACCCAAACAGGCACAGTAACATTCGATGTGACATCATGTCGTATACTGTACTCCTTTCTAGCTGCAGCGTCTCCATTTATACGGTTCGAAAACGACTTATAATAAGGTCGAGAATCTGAAACAAACGAACTGTCACCTCGCAATTTGTTGATTATTAGTGGGACAACACTTCGAAATCGGCCTTCGATGTACGTAGGTATACATTATGGTAGTTTGCCAGCTAACAATAAGAGTAGATAAGATATATCAGATATCGATTTTATGCTCTCGTAGGGAGTAAACATTCATTTTTACGACCTTGGTACCATAGCTTATCTACCATCGATTTTGTTTGTACTGAATGTAGTACGACGAAAATCGATGGTAAATACGTCCAAATAAGCCCATTCAAAGACACTATAACAATTGAGGAATGTCCGTCTCTCATTGATGTTATAGATTTTTTATTCACCCATTCTGAGATAATAACCGCATAAAAATAGTCAAATTAAACAAATATCCTTAGTAACTCAATTTCATTTTTAAAGTTAATACATCTTCTGGGTAGGGAATTTTATTAGATCAATTGCGAAATTTGCTGCGAAAAATTTGTTTAATGAATGGGAAATATAGGAACGAATCTTTTTTAAATATCTATTAGACTACTGACGAAATATATATTTTTAGAATAATATGGTAATTATCATATCGTATAAAATTACAGCATGTCCCTGTGTGAGACAGCAAATTGCTGATCTTTCAGACGTTAAGAATAAAATTTGTAAGTGACAAAATTTCTAAGAGCATTCGGACTCAAATTAATGAAATATTCAAGGCTGATGAAGATTCGATTTTCATCGCTTAACACAGCTCCAGCAATCTCTTTGAAACCCCTTGAAATATGTGACAGATTGAAGCGTTCCTCGATTGGCCTCGCGACATTGCTCTGAGTACGGGAGCGGAAAATCCAAAGAACCTCAACGACTTGTCACGTACTGATCTTGCACAAAAGATCTTACTCGACAAATTTTCTCCGCAAGGATGTAAGAAATTCTAAATTTATTAATCTTTATCAATCGTTTTCTAATGGCTTTTGTGAACATCTCGAAATACTACCTGTCCGAAATCGCTGTATCAATAAAAATAAGATGACACCTCTGCAGTTGAAATTTCCACGAAGATTGAAGGACCGAAGGACTTCGAAAGTAACGAATAAAAGATACTAGTGATTCGCTTGATGAGATAAGATTACATGTTCAAGATCATGCAATAGCGCGAAGTCGGATGACGGATGATTCACGAAGCCCTTATCTTTGCTGAATTATTTAGAAGATTCCTAAATGAGCAACGCGTAGAAACAACACTACGGCTCACGAATATCAGGAACAAGGGAAAAATGCATGTTCAATCATTGTTTATTAATTCATACATAATACACTAGTCTATGTAGACTAATAGATGACAAATGGTTTTTATCCCTTGAAGGATTCTGAGCCTTTCTAAGAGAGAATTATGGAAGCAGCTCCTGGCAATTGGATTGCTGCTGTGTTGACGATGGTACCTGCCGAAATTTTCGAATCCACGCTAGCAACGTCAACAGCCAATTGCTTCGGAATATTCATCCAGGCATTGGCATCAATCCGCACGTCTGATTCCGAAAAGTTGATCAGGAGTACAACAGGTGAAGTCTCAGGCAGCCTTCGAACAACACCCAAAACATTTTCAGTAACGAGAATGACTTCTGTTCTGCCTGTACTCATTATCGGTCGTTTCTTCAATGCCACAAGTTTCTTAAATGCGGAGTAGTGCGAGACGGCCGCCATCTTCTGGGTTGCAAGGTTGAGAGTTTTGTAGTTCGGATTGACGGGAAGCCAGGTTTTGTTGCTCGTGGAGAAACCGGCGCTGACGGTGGCATCCCACTGATATGGAGTTCTCTCTGGATCACGAGACGCCAAGTGATATCTGCTAGGTCCAACGATACAGCCGGCAGGATCAACCGTCTCGTTGTACGACAGCCACATATCTTCCATGCCGATCTCATCGCCGTTGTAAATGATTCCGATACCGGGAAGCACGGCACAGAGCATGGAGAGCTGATCTGCTCGCTTGACGCCAAATCGTGATGCCGCACGATGATTGTCATGATTTCCAACCACCCAGTTAGGCAAGGAGCCCTCGGGCGTAGCGTTTATCCAGCTGTCGATTTGACGTTTGAAATCAATAGCACGAGAATTATTGTTCAAGTCGCTCATGAACATGAAATTCATAGGGGCGTCCGCACCGTAGAGATAGTATTTCACGACCCGAGGCAGTATGGTGTACGCTTCGGTGAGGAGAATCTTTGATCCGGTCTGAGCTTGCTTCGCATGAGCGTCCAGAAGTTCGCGCCATGATTGCACAACCAAGTAAGTGGCGTTCTGGTCTATCGTGTAGATATGGTTCAAGGTTTCCCAGTCGTCCGGAGGAAGGTTTGTACCGGGCACTACAGGCTCGTCCAGGTACCTCCCGTCCTCGAACATGAAGTTTATCGCATCAACGCGGAAGCCGTCAACGCCACGATCCAGCCAGAAAGTCAAAGCATTCTTCATTTCTTGATCGAGTGCCTTACTATGATAGTTCAAGTCGGGTTGACCGGCAACGAACTGGTGCAAGTAGTATTGGCCTCTCTGAGCGTTCCATTCCCACGCGGATCCGCCAAATCGACTCAACCAGTTGTTTGGTGGTTTCCTTGTTCCATTCACTACTTTTGCGTCCCGCCATATGTAGTATTCGTCGTAGGGCTTTATCTTTTGGATACTTTTCTTGAACCAAGAGTGTTCGTCGGAGCTGTGATTTGGTACAAAGTCCAAGAGTACTTTGAGTCCCAGAGATTTGGCTTTGGCTGTGAGTTTGGTGAAATCGTTCAGATTGCCGAAAATTGGATCGATGTCCGTGAAGTTCGATATGTCGTAGCCAAAATCGGCCATCGGGCTGGTATAAATCGGTGATATCCAGAGTGCACTCACGTTCAAATCAGCCAAGTGTTCGAGTTTACTCGTGATGCCGTTCAAGTCACCGACACCGTCTCCATTGCTGTCCTTGAAGCTTCTCGGGTAGATCTGATAGATGAATCCATCCGTCCACCATTCTTTCGCGTCTTTGTCAATCGCATCGATGAGGACGACCCCGGACGCCATAAAAAACACTACGAGCAACCTCGCCAACATGTTTACTACAATTGAAAACCGTGGTCGGAGTTGCTCATTTTATATCATGAAAAGTTTGCAATGAAAAATCGTCTGAGTAATCGATTCTGTCGATCCAAGTGGCATCACTCGATTCGCTGATAGGAGGTGATAAGAATTTGTAAACTTTCCAACCCCCCTCTTTGTGGAAAATCCAATCCCATATACGGACGTGTGTATCGCAATAAAGCGATGACAATCAATAGATATCTTTCACGGTCATCATGATAAAAAAAGAACAATTTTGCCAGATAAATAATGAGTATCCGCGATTTTCCCGATAAGTTTTAATGTCAGAAAATCAGCAATGCTTTCGAGGCTTGGAGTGCATTTAGTAATATCTGCATTATTTTCGTTCAGATGAGCATAATGTTAGTCGCCATATTAATAACGCTGTTTTTCTACTGAATAATCCATAGTTATATGTTTTTATGTTTACAGATGTAGTCTGTAAAAATACAGATTGTAGTTTTCAAATCAATGGTTTATCTGTAAAATTGAGTTTTCGAGATTTTACTAATATATTATCATCGTATATGTAGCGGTTCTATGCGAAGTTGTTAAATATTCAAAAAAATGGACGGTTCCAATTGTCCAAGGTAGTTGGCCCAGTAATAATCACCTTAAGGTATTCCTTTCGCGAACCCGAATATGTAACACTTAAATGATTTTCGTGGATAATCAAGTAAGAATTCATCCCAGTATACTGGTAAAATGTTAAGCCAAGTTACCGAACTTTTTACGAAAAATTACGACTCTAAAAATCGTCTCACTTATACGACAGTTAATGAAGATGACATGCTGACCACATTTCTATCAAATAATTTTTACACTTAATAACTCTCGACCTCTGCTATAAACTTCTCAACGCCTGTAAACAATTTTAAAGATTGTGTAGTGATAATGAACACAGGGAGTCACCAAATGTTTTAAGAAAACATTAATGATAAAACTTAGAAAGATGCTACTAGCAAACGAATTTTCGTAGCTGCGACTTTTCAGAGAAAATGTATAAATGTCTAAATATACTCAATTTTCGCGAAATTTTTTTATCCCAGTTCATCGTTGAGTATAATAATCGATTGTGACTTATTTTTATTAAGCGCCACTGTCATTTACCAATGATTCAGACGGGTCCTGCTTATGCCCCCACAAAATACGGCGGTCCGCGAAAGGAATACCTTAAGTCAATCGCTTGACTTTGCAAATTTATATAGCTTGACTTGGAAAGTGAGTAGAAAATATTTTTAGTCATTCTTAATCAGTTTTTCATTGCAAAGAAGAACGTAGTTGTGAAATTCCCGTGCCTGGTACAGTTTTCGATAAAATATTTCGTAAAGGTTATACGATGCTATTGTACGGGTCATCGTCATGCCGCCATGACGGTTGATCTCGTAATCGCCATGTGAAGTTCCCACTAATCATAACATGCCTTCAAACTGCTCTAACTAATTATGCAACGGTCTAATCATGCACAATAATTTTTACTTACTCACAAGGAAGATTACTAAAGTGTCCGCCTTTGATTCAGTTGAAACTCATATATGTGATAAAGCATTGAAAACTATCAAACACGTATTTTTGTTTGTCGGCGGAAAACGGTTGTAAGGGGGACAATGACACCTCAAAGAAAGGCGTGTCACCCCCCAATTACATTTTTTTTCAATACATCTGTAGTGGATTTTTCGTCGCTTTATATTAGAAGAATTTTGGTTTTGTTCCATTCAGGGCGGTGGACTGAAACTGCAAATCCACTCCTCGGCACAACTTTCTTTGAGGGGTGGTTTCCCTACTTAAAAACGTTTTTCCGCAGATAGAAAAAAAAATACGTTTCCAATAGTTTTCAATGCTTTATCACATATATGAGTTCCAAAAAAATCGAAGGCGAACACTTAAGGAGTCTTCTCACTTTAGACCCTAAAAAAGGCTATTTTCTTGAATTTTGTTGACAGGTTTATATTATAGATATTGATATAAAAGTTGTTACACTTAATAAATACCGTTTCGAAATACATTTAAAAAAATTATTATTTTTTTTCAGTTTATCGACGAAAGCGGTAGTTAAAAAAATGTCCTAAAAAGATTGTAAATCTGCGCTGTTAATGAAACCTCGGAGATGGATCATCCGAAATAAAAAAATCAAACGGTTTTAGATTCGGTATGTCAATAGCTATAGCGCGTATTATACGACTTTTCATTAATGCAAAAATATTTAACAAAATGGCGGACATTTTTCGAAAAAACGAAGAAAAAACGATTTTTTCACCGTTTTTGGCCAAAAAAAGTAAAAATCAAAATTGAAAAAAAACCTTGATATGTGCTATAGCTATAGTTGTAAAGAATATGTGGTTGAAATTTCATAAGGATCGGTTCATAGTTTCGAAGATTTTTATCAACAAGCCGTCGAACAACGTTTTTTGGAGAAAGTGGATTTATTAAGTGTAACAACTTTTATATCAATATCTATAATATAAACCTATCAAAAAAATTCATGAAAATAGCCTTTTCAGCGTCTAAAGTGAGAAGACCCCTTAAGTGATGTTTCTGGTCAGTCACAAACTTTTTGTCTATCATTTCAAACATTTGACGAACCGTTTAAGGCATACATTTAGCTTGCATACCACTGTATTAATTTAAGAAATAAAACTAATTATAGCTATTATGTCAGAAGTATACTTTTATTCATTTTCAATGATTATAAACAAGGATTTTATCATAAAATAATTTGTAATATCTTTTCGATCGAGTGGTGTCCACCTACGTTCGGGACGTGCCCAGTTATCGACATGGTCACGACCCAGTAATCAACAACTTTACTCTCGCGAATATATGTGTAACGATTACTGGTCCGTGGATTCTTCAGACAATGCAAATTACGGAACAAATCTTTATTTTCTGATTTTGTATAAATTAATATTCGATGTATGCGATTTTTGTTTGCCTATCTTGTCCCAGTTATCGACAGCCGTGTCGATTAATCGGCAGAGTGTTTACGTTGCTAAATCGGTGACCGTCATATATAAAAACTCGGTGAAATAAGCATAAAACTGTAGTTTTCTATGTTACATGCAAAACTAGGGTTCTTATTTATAACTTAATAAACTCACCTTATGCAAGTCCCCGGGCATTTTCAAATCACTCGAAACGTGACAAAGTTCAGTTTGACCTCTACATGAAGGATTCGGCCGAAATCACAGATAGACGGTGTAGCTGAATATATTTTATTTGAATTTCTTCAATACGTATACATACGAGTGTAGCAATGTAATCAGGGTTGGACATATTCGTTTTCTTTACTCATGAATAATAAAGAAACTTATTCAAAATTCGTTCCAAAAATGAATAAAGAATCCCACTGGATTTAAAATTCGTTCCGAAAATGAATAATGAATCCAACTCAATGCAGTATTCGTTCTGAAAATGAATAATGAATTTTATTGAATTCAGTATTTATTTCAAAATGAATAATGAATCCAACTGAATTCAGTATTCATTTCAACATAAGTAATGAATCCAACTCGATTTAGTTTTCATTCGGTATTCGGATATCATCAAATTGAATAATCTGAAAAATGGACAATGGCAATGGGACAAATATTTCTACTATTTCCCATTTCTACCACCATTGCTTCAGTTACTAGATACTAACAAGGAACATCCCTCAGTTATCCGCCTCCGATTTTGTTGAAACTCATATATGTGGTAGAGCATCGAAAACTTTGAGACACGTATTTTTTTTATCAGCGGAAAAACGGATTTAAGGGGAGAAACGGCCCCTCAAAGAAAGGCGTGTCGTGGGGTGATTTTGCCCTTTCACCCAGAAGCAATCCACCGATCTGAATGGAATAAAAACGAAAATTCTTCTAATGAAAAGCGATGAAAAATCCACTATGAAAATGTTAAGAAAAATTAAATTAGGCGGTGAACCACCCCTGAATTTGACTTTTTTCACCCCACACTTAAGAGGGTTGTATGCAAATTAATAAAACAGGTATCATTTTGAAGGGCAATTAAAATTAAAGTTGAAGGGTTTTTGCGTTTTGGCGGCATAGCAAATTTAAGGGAGTAAACCACCCCTAACATAAATTTATTTATGATGGTCGTTTTTTCTGTGTTTAAAGTATATCCGCTGATTTTAAATATTTCTATAAGCTACAATTTAATGTTTTATCATATTTCAAAATTATTACATTCGTCTTGAGGGGGAACTACCCCTCTGACGAGAAACATCATTGAAGTATCCGCTTTCGATTTCGTTGAAACTCATATATGTGGTAAAGCATGCAAACTATTAAACATGTTTTTTTTTGTATCGGAAGAAAAACGGTGTTAGGGGATGAAACCAACCCTCAAAGTTTCTCCCACAAGCAGTCCACCGATCCGAATGAACCAAAATAGAAAATTCCTCTAATATTAAGCGATGAAAAATCCACTACAAGAGTGTTGATTAGAACAAGAACTCCTATGGAGATGCTTAATGGACGTGCATATTAAAATCGGAAGCGTTTCGACACGAAAATATGAGTCTTATGAGTAAAGAGTAGCCCCACGTCCCCACTCCCAAAGTACAGCTCATAAAGCTCAAAACGAATATGCGGCACACACACAAACATAAAATTGATATTACCGATGAAATGAAAACAGTTTTAACGACATTCGTGAAACTTTTCGCGAAACTTAAAACAAAAAGCAATTAGAGGGGCTAGGGTACCCTTAAAATGTAAAAATTTAAAAACGTAATAATTTTAAAACGCGGCAGAATATTTTAAATCCGCGGATACATGTTAAACACAGAAAACACGACGGCGATTAACAAATTTATGTTAGGGGTGGTTTACTCCCTTAAAGTTGATGTCCCGCTGAAACGCAAAAACGCGTCAACTTGAATTTTGATTCCCCTTCAAAATGATACCTGTTTTATTAATTTTCATACAACCCATTTAAGCGTGGGGTAATAAACGGCAAATGGAGGGGTGGTTTACCCCTTAATTATATTTCTAATCAACACTCTTATAGTGGATTTTTCATCGCTTAATATTAGAGGAATTTTCGATTTTGTTTCATTCAGATCGGTGAACTGCTTGTGGGAGAAACTTTGAGGGGTGGTCTCGTCCCCTAACACTGTTTTTCTGCCGATACAAAAAAAAACATGTTTAATAGTTTGCAATGCTTTACCACATATATGATTTTCAACGAAATCGAAAGCAGATACTTCAATGATGTTTCTCGTCAGAGGGGTAGTTACCCCTTAAGACGAATGTAATAATTTTGAAATATGATAAAACATTAAATTGTAGCTTATAGAAATATTTAAAATCAGCGGATATACTTTAAACACAGAAAAAACGACCATGATAAATAAATTTATGTTAGGGGTGGTTTACCCCCTTAAATTTGCTATGCCGCCGAAACGCAAAAACCCGTCAACTTCAATTTTAATTGCCCGTCAAAATGATAACTGTTTTATTAATTTGCATACACCCCTCTTAAGTGTGGGGTGAAAAAAGGCAAATTGAGGGGTGGTTTATCCCCTAATTAAATTTTTTCTTAACATTTTCATAGTGGATTTTTCATCGCTTTTCATTAGAAGAATTTTCATTTTTGTTTCATTCAGATCGGTGGATTGCTTCTGGGTGAAACTGCAAAATCACCCCTCGACACGCCTTTATTTGAGGGCCGGTTTCCCCCGTTAAATCCGTTTTTCCGCCGATAAAAAAAATACGTGTCTCAAAGTTTTCGATGCTCTATCACATATATGAGTTTCAACAAAATCGGAGGCGGACACCTGAGGAATGTTCTTTGTAAGAGCTCGATTTCCACTGGGTTATAATGTAGTCGGACGATAATTTTTCAATCGAATAAATATGTTTTCTGTAAATTTTTCCAGATTATTCAATTTGATGATATCCGAATACGGAATGAATACTGAATCGAATTGGATTTATTATTCATTTTGGAATGAAAACTGAATCCAACTGGATTCATTATTCATTTTGAAATGAATAGTTAATCGAGGTGGATTCATTATCGAAAAAAATGAATATCCATCTGACATGTATTCGGTATTATTTCCCTACTCGAATGCTAAAAGTATTCGAGTATGGCCATCTCTGATTGTGATACAACATAGTAGTCAGTACCTACTGGACGCCAATATTTCACAGATCTGCACGAACGATCGATTTTTATTTTAAAATACTCATGCAATGTGTAAACATGACGATCCCTAAGACCCTGGCGACCACTCGATTAGCCACCTTATAAAAAAATATTATTGCACGATAATTTGATGCACTCTGTGATAGCAAAGTACAAACTTACCGAGTTGAAAGAAAAAATACTGTACGTACAATAAAAATAGCAAGTTATTCGACTACTTTCGCAATACTTTACTTTCTCTTCCTCGCAGTGGGCTTCACATATGTAGCCTAACAGTAATAGCATACGACAAGCGAGAAGAATTCCACTGAACCCCAAAGTTTTACGCAAACGATCTAAATTAAATAATGGGAATTGGGAAGTATAGGTAATTACTACGTATACAAATAATACATGATATACATCGATTTTTATTTCTCGCTTAAGAAACACAGTACAACGGCTATTCGTTAATAATGTGATACAGCACTGATTGATAATAAAACATCGATCGGTTCCTTTCCCATGGATATAATCAACATATTAGTACAGATGGTACTTGGCAAAAGTGTCGAATACCGCTTTCTGACTGGATAAAATTATCGATGCAGCCCCTGGTACATTGAGTGATGCTGTATTCACAGTCGAACCGGAGATTAACTTCGAGTCTAGACTGGCGATATAGATTGCCAAACTCGGAGGAATATTTAGCCAGCTCCTGACATCAACGACGACGTTTGATTCCGAAAAGTTGACGAGGAGAACAACAACGTCAGCATTGAGTCTTCGTACGACGGCCAATACATTGTCACCCACGAGAATTGTTTCCGTAGTGCCATTGACCATGATCGGCTGTTTCTTCAGTACGACGAGCTTCTTGAATATGGAGTAATGCGATACGGGTTGCTTTTTCTGGGCGGCCAAATTGAGGGTCTTATAGTTTGGATGGACCGGGAGCCAAGTCTTGTTGCTTGTGGAGAAACCAGCGCTGGTCGTATCGTCCCATTGGAACGGCGTTCTCTGCGGATCTCTTGATTTGAGATTATACCGATCGGGTCCAGCGTTGCATCCGGCAGGATCCACGGTGTCCTTGTACGAAAGCCACACGTCTTCCATGCCAATTTCGTCACCGTTGTAAATGATCCCCACACCAGGAAGAACAGCGGCGAGCATCGAGAGCTGATCGGCCCTTTTAAGACCAAATCTTTCCGTTACACGTCGTTGATCGTGATTGCCTACGACCCAATTAGCCGAACGACCCCGCGGCATGTGATTGAACCAGTCGTCGAAGGCTCGTTTGAAGTCTACGTGTCGCGAGCGGTTGTTCAAGTCACCCATGAACATAAAGTTGAACGGTACGTTCGAGCCATAGTTGAAGTACTTAGACACCAGATCCGTAGTCGCGTATGCCTCGGTGAGAAGAATTTTTTTGGGTCCTGCTGGTTCGACAGCATCAGCGACTTCACGCCATTGCTGCAGCATTAGATAAGTTTCGTGAAGATTTTTCGTGTACGGATGATAAAGGGTGTCGTAGTCGTCCGCGGGTAGCCCCGTTCCCGGTATCACAGGTTCGTCGGGAAATTTGGCGTCCTCGAACATATGATTTATCGCGTCGATTCGAAAACCATCGACACCGCGTTTAAACCAGAAGACCAACGCATCTTTCATCTCTTTGACAAGGGCCGCATTGCGGTAGTTCAGGTCTGGCTGTCCACTGGCGAACTGATGGAGATAGTACTGACCTCTTTTTTCGTTCCATTTCCAAGCGGGTCCTGTAAACGTGCTTAACCAATTGTTGGGTGGTCGCCTGGTTCCGTTCACCACCGTGCCATTTTTCCAGATGTAATACTCGTCGTACGGTTTGATGTTCTGGATACTCTTCTTGAACCATGGATGTTCGTCCGAAGTGTGGTTCGGCACAAAGTCGAGAAGTACCTTGAGTCCGAGGGTCTTGGCTTTCGCGACGAGCTTGTCAAAGTCTGCCAGAGTGCCGAACACTGGATCCACGTCAGTGAAATTAGAGATGTCGTAGCCGAAATCGACCATCGGGCTCGGATACATCGGTGATATCCATAATGCGCTGACTCCCAAATCGGCCAGATGTTCCAATTTACTTGTAATACCGTTCAAATCACCTACGCCATCTCCGTTGCTGTCCTTGAAGCTCCTCGGATATATTTGGTAGATGAAGGTGTCCTTCCACCATTCGACGGAACCATCGGTGGCACCTTCAACACGCACAGCCCCAAAGGCAAGAACACAGAGTAAAAAAGACCTTGACAACATATTAACCGTATGTGGTTAATCGTGGTCACGGCATCTCAATATATACGCGCTGAGCGTCAGGAAAATGGTGGGCTTCTCGATGTCCTTGAACAAACAATCACTGCAACAAGTGTCGCATCGTTCCTATCGCATTTCAACAAGATAAGACACCGGAAGAGTTTTCCTTGCAAAAAATGCCGCGCTTCGACGTGCGATTCGATCATGCTTCGACCGTGACCCCCTTCCTCTTTCCCACCAACTTACATAGACACTAATCCTCACCTACACAAAGATTGTAAAGTGCACCAGCAACATTTCACAAAAAATCACTTTCTTTCACCACAACAATGTACTTTTACTCCAATCCTCGAGTGCTTGTAGCCAGAAGATTGTGTTTTTTAGTCCTTGACCACCGTACGTACTCTAGGCTTGGAAATACCAGTTTCATGATGACTAGTAGCAATCCAAACTAGCCAAGCTACAAAAAGCAGGCCTGTAGAAAATTTTCCTCTCCGAGTTATTTTTTATTCCCATATATATTCGAAAGTTAATAGTAGGTTTTTACATGTGGGGAAAATAAATTCATGCACGGAAGCCAACCGAATATTGATTCAGGGAAGACATAACCATCCCTGGATTCCTCCATGGTATGTCTCGAAGAGCACTGAGTACGATTAAAAGTCGAAATCGAATAGTTCGTTCAATGGCAGGAAAGAAGAAAGCGGGAGAATAGGAAAAACGCGAGAATACCTTGCTCAATCGTCAAGGATACTGTGCACTATGGAAAGAGCACATTTTTCAGAGACTCAGGTAAATCTCGAAGGGATTTACGCGAGGATATGCGAAGTCTTAAGGAACGTGTGGCTCGTATCCACAGTCTCACGTTTGATCCATATTGTAGAAAGGAATACGGCTTAGGAAGATGAACATGGTGCAGACAGGAACTCAGATGGAAGTTATTTTCACCCGAAGTTATGTAACTGTCAGATTTCTAGCGCACCAGAAGAGTTTCATTGGGTACAAGGTCACGTTGTAATACATGATTACAACGTGATGATTATTCAAAACACCAAAGAACGTCGCCGCGCCCTGTATTTAGCAATATTTATTTCATCGCGATGACAACGGTCACCAAATCTGTTCGACTACTACTTGTAGTATAGGGTGTCTCAAGATGACCTGACATTCCAATTTATTAATAAAACGTACTATTTATTTGAAAAGCACGGATATTTTTATTTTGATATAAGGTACAAACATGGAGGTGATTTGGGGAACACAATATTCGATGAATGGCCGTCTCGTCCCTGTTTGCAAACGTTCACTCTTTTGGCGACATTTTCAATATCATTTTGGCATAATTGCGGACTAATTTAATTAATGGTGCGTTCAATTGCTTCCTTGACCTCCGAAATGGTCTGTGGAACATTGGCATACACTTTTCCGCTCAGAAAACCCCAAAGAATGAAGTCCAATGGCGTCAAATCGCACGATTTTGGTGGCCAATTCACATCGCCACGACGCGGGATAACACGGCCATGAAACTTCGTCTGCAATAATTGCATTGGTTCGCCCGCAGTGTAGCATTTTGCACCACTTTATTGAAAGAATATGTCTCCCAAGTCCATGCCGTTAAGTCATTTATCGGATATTGTGTTCCATACATTATCTCCATGTTTGTATCTTATATCAAATGAAAAATATTCGTACTTTTCCAATAAATAATACGTTGTATCAATAAATAAAAAGATCAGGTCATTTTGAGACACCCTTCATTTCACGCAGTTCGGAAAAGAATCCGGAAATCAAACTTATAACTAGATAATCTCTGAATTGACTTTTCTTGGACTTTACACACGCACCATATGATAAAAAAATATATTGTATTTTTTCCGCTGATTCGATTGAAAAATATTCCTGGAATTTGTGAATAATTTTCCTTACACTTTTTCAAAAATCTCTTATTTATCTTCAGTTACCATCAACGGGATTACCAACAGACAAACTTTAAAAATGAATCAGACTCACGTTGGTGATCACAGTACGGAAAAGTGTCAGGTTTATAAATTGAAAAAATCCACACAGCGCTTTTAATTTACGAAGCAGTCGAAAGACAACTACACAAAGCAGCGATATTGAGAAACAGCAAAAACGTTAAATGATGTTTTATGATTCCTCAAATTCATGCGAATTTCCATATCGTAACGTTTACCGCTTATGTCTCGTAAACGGTAAGATAAAATGTATTTAATTTGTTTTTTTTTATTTTTTTTAATTTCATGCGGCTGATAGCTCTCTTTTCACTAAGCACGGGGAAAACAGAGTAAAACGTGCATCAATTTTTAATCATCTTTGCGAAACTGCTGTGAAAAAAACAGTAACGCCTTCTAGCAAACCCTACAGCCGAATATAGTAATTTAAAAATGCTGAAAAATGAGAAGAATAATTGAGATATTATATATATCACAAAATTTATAATCTTTTTATTTGTCCGCCGAATATCGATGAAGTAGAAAGATTTATTCGTCTTTCGATACAATAGTGCTGAGATCTGTCGAATTGATACAAAAAGGAACAGCTTACAATATGTTTATTGTAAAGATAGTACGATTGAAGCAGCGCCCGGTATGTCGAGTTTGGTAGTGTCCATGGTGAGACCAGGAACAATGTTCGAGTATACGCTCGCTGTATAGACAACCAATTGCGAAGGAATATTTAGCCAACTTCTAACGTCCACGACGACGTTTGATTCCGACAGGTTGATGAGAAGAACGACAACGTCAGCATTGAATCTTCGCACAACGGCAAATACATGATCACCCACTAGAGTCGTTTCCAGACTGCCGTTCACCATTGTCGGCTGCTTCTTCAGCGCCACGAGCTTCTTAAATACCGAGTAATGAGATACCGTCTGACGTTTTTGCACTGCCAAGTTCAGTGTCTTGTAGTTCGAATGCACCGGAAGCCAGGTCTTGGTGTTCTTGGAGAAGCCTGCACTTGTTGAAGCGTCCCATTGAAACGGGGTCCTTTCAGGATCTCTGGACTTGTATTGGTAGCGATCGGGTCCAGCCCTGCAACCAGAAGGGTCAACCGTATCCTCCCACGAGATATTTACATCTTCCATCCCAATCTCGTCACCGTTGTAAATGATTCCAACGCCAGGAAGCACAGCGGCGAGCATAGAGATCTGATCGGCTCTCTCAACGCCAAATCTTTCGGTAACGCGTCGCTGATCATGATTTCCTGTGACCCAATTGGCCATCTGGCCCTTGGGCATTTCGTTGAACCATCGGTCGATGACACGCTTGTAATCAATGTGCCGCGAGCCTTTGTTTAATTCACCCATGAACATAAAGTTCAACGGTGCACTGGAACCGTAGTGATAGTACTTCATAACAACTTCATTCGAGCCGTAAACCTCGGTGAGGAAAAATATTTTGGCGCCCGAAGATGTCTCAGTGTCGCAGAGATCGCGCCATTTCCGCACCATCAAATACGTTTCTTCGAGATTTTTCGTGTAAATATGATCAAGCGTGTCATAGTCGCCCTCAGGAAGTTCCGTCCCAGGAATAACAGGTTCGTCGAGTAGCCTCTCATTTTCGTACATGTGATTTATCGCGTCGATTCGAAAACCGTCGACGCCCCGTTTCAACCAGAATCTTATCACATCTTTCATTTCATTCTCAACTCCGAAATTGCGATAATTCAAATCTGGCTGCTGAGCGGCAAACTGATGGAGGTAGTACTGACCTCTCCGATCGTTCCATTCCCAAGCGGATCCTCCAAACGCACTGATCCAATTGTTGGGGGGTTGCCTTGTACCGTTTACCACCGTACCATTTTCCCAGATGTAATACTCGTCGAAGGGTACAATTCCTTGGACACTCTTCTTGAACCATTCGTGCTGGTCGGAACTGTGATTTGGCACAAAGTCGAGAAGGACTTTCAGTCCGAGTGACTTAGCTTTCGTGACGAGTCGGTCGAAATCAGCCAGAGTGCCGAATATGGGATCGATGTCGATGAAATTGGAGACATCGTAGCCAAAATCGACCATTGGGCTTGGATAGAATGGTGAAATCCATAGTGCAGCCACACCCAAATCAGCGACGTGTTCAAGTTTGCTAGTGATACCGTTCAAATCACCAACGCCATCTCCATCGCTGTCCTTGAAACTTCTTGGATATATCTGATAGATGAAGCTGTCTTTCCACTGACCGACCGATTCTTCGCTGACTGCCTGCGTTTGCACGACCCCCAGAGCCAGCAGACCCAGTAAAATGGACTGTGAGAACATCTCGATCTCGTGTGTCCAATCGTGAACGCACCACATCAATTTATACGCACGGAATGTCGATTGAAAGATATTCGTCTCGCCGGTACAGGCGAAAAAAGTTATCTCCACGAAGATAGAAATCGCCGAATCATTGCAGGTGAGATAAGACGTCACAGGTGTTATTCTGACAGACGACGCCCTAAATTTTGACTTCCGTCGATCGAATCATCGGCCGAAAGTTTCTACAGATAAGCCGAACGTGTACGAATAACTCTGCACAAATAACTTGACAAAATGATCGGACAACTAAATAATGTGACGCGCTCGTCAACGCTGAAAAATACGTGTAATTTAAATCGCTCACCGGATGAGCACTTTGAACCCTGACCAATTGCTGGACATGGAATCTCAATAATTTTGATTACTAAAAAAATGCTAAATCTTGAATATTAATTTATTAACTTTTCACATGACTAAAGGGACATACATTTTTTATCTTGATTTTCTCTCGACGACCTCGTTTCCCTCTTGGGCTCCGGTCCTTCAATCCTCCTTCGTAACGAAACGCATCAGATTCGCTCGACCTTGAGAGAACTATACTTCTCGTTGCCAGAAAAGTACACCTTCGGGCAAAATCGAAAATCCTCGTATACCCTCGAATCTTGTTAGATCTTCGAAGCACATACCTCGTTGGATAGACTGGTCTTCACAGTCCACCAGATCTGTACTGGTTGAGCTCATCGGATGCCAATGGCGGTGAACGCATAGGTAAATTCGGAATCTAGTATGCGATGTTGCAAAGTTCCGCACGACAAATCCAAAGATCAACCTTCTTCGGCACGTCCGACAAACATAGCTAGGATCATCGGGCTCCCAAGACTGTCTTTTTTTAAATTGCTTCCAACTCTCCCTCTATCTCTTTTTCTCAATGTATTTCTACACCTACAAATATGTATATCCCCATCATTCTCATGTTCGCGACGCTGTTGCTCGCCTCAATACAAAAGACAATGGAATCTCCACTGCACCGACTAGGTGTTGCATTTTCTACAATTTGTAGAATGTTCATCGGTGCGAAACGCCTTGTGATAACCGGAAAGGTAGAAAAATTAGCCTCGCTGTTGGAAAGCAATCCACTCGACAATAGGGCTAAGAGTAAATAGGCCACATAGCAAGTGAGCCTCCCTAATCGTTGGTGCTACCATCAACCGGGATTTGACTACACTCTTATGCATCATTGGTACGTACCCTCGTTTTATATTACGTGCACTCGAATCAACGAATGTCCCGCGAGTTGCTGATTATGTTGTTATCAGGACACTTACAGCTGAAGAAGTGACGTACGAGAGGCTTCTAAGTCCGTTAAAAGCCGTCATCTCGAAGGTAACGTGAAATTCGAATGGCGGAGAACGCAGTTTGCCCGGAATATTATAATGGACTCTCCAAGCCCTCTCCCTCTATCCTCGTACATGGGAAATGGCATAAATGGGTCCTGAGCTCCCTCAACCTATCCTTTCTTCTCGTCGGATTGAGCCCTACGGGGATAGGATTAACTCTGGTACTACTCTCAATGTTGGTCCGACCTGTTCCACGTTGTATATCTACATACATTTCCTTGTTACGCGGACTTCTCATTTACGCGCTACGTCCGCGATATAACGCGCGTTCTCACTGCTGAACTATATCGCATACGCAAACAGCTCGCGTGCCTTCGGCGTTTATGCGTGGCAGTCCCTTGAATGCTATCGTCCGGTTACCTAATTATACAGGCCCTTGTCTGAGGGAGAATTTTTTTCTTTCATTGCCTAGCCTAGCAGAGGTGCTCGCGCTCTACACGTATAGCAGGGTTTGTATGCCTTACGCTTCCGGATTCAAATATGTCCAACAACCAACCAACGGGCACCCATATCTCGTGCAATTTTACGTGGTATCGGGCTTGAATATACGCATTACGAGCAAGATATTACAACCCTTCAAGGCCTTGCGTATTATCCTACTGTGTAATATAGTTCTCTTTCCCGTCTTCAGCTGCGCAACGTAAGAGAAAAAAAAACGTCGACGAGCAAGCCCGTCATTGTTAAAAGGAGACTCCATTGTACTGGTAAAGCCTTTATGCCGCGTACAAAGGAAAACCCTGTTGCTGCAACTTAAAATTCTCGCAGTGGCTATGAAAATTGCTCACCTTTAATTAGTAGTCATTATCCCAACCCACATCCCCACATCCCACCATGAGTTCTGTAAGAAAAAGGGAGCCATTCATTGCCTTCCTGCAACTCGTGCAAATCATCGATGCTCGTTGCGTCATATGTGATCTGCAAAAAAATAAAAACGGATATACAACCGATTTTAATAAATGTATTTTTTTTTTTACGTTTTTTAACCTAACGATAGGCTTCGCGATAGTTCAAAACGCGATCGCTGGACTCATTCAGGAATGCACGGTCTTAGCGAAAAGAGCAACCCGCACGAAGATGTAACGAGACCGACTTACGTTAGCCTGGCAAACTGCCGAAGCCCCTAAGTTCCACTGAGCAGCCGAGAGAGGTTGTTAAACAAGCTCGCCGCAGTGTACGGATGTAATTAGCTCGCCGCGTTATTAGCCTCGGCTACACGCATGTACGTACGTATACATTTGCACCCTAGCTTCGTCTTTACTTTTGCAACTAGATTCAGCTCGATCAAGTCCTAATTGCGCAAGATTCGTGCTCCTCATGAATATTGAATATTGTACTTTGGTTCGTTGGTGCCTCGATTACCTTGAAATCCAGCTATAATCTTCATTTTGCAGCTCGTGGTCTTATTTTTCGAATATCCTAGCTTCAAAGCATACAAGCCATGCCTACTTTGCACTGAGAGTCCGAATAGATTTCGATGGATCACGAGGACTCTTATGGAGTTTTAACAATAGCATTTTGAAGTAGCAGCTTCTGCGAGAGAATTCCAAACTGGAATTTCAACCTCGAGATTCTAGCACCCTATTCAATATTATTCCAGTATTAGAACATCTCTCACCTAGAATATAGATAGTCGGAGAATTTCAAGTCTTGGATCATGAGGCCATGGCACACTCAAAGAAACTTGTGCATTTTTCGAGGTAAAAGACATTCCTGCGCGAGACATATTCCCGACTGGATGTCTAGGGACCATCCGACAATGGTGGATCATGCGCTATCCTTTCACGATCCTCTACCGCGCACCCCAACCATTCAGGCATATAAAGAAAAAAATCTGGAGACACTCTACTGCTGTAGCGGCGAGGGTTGCTTGATATAACGCACCACGTTGCAGGGAGAGAGATACTTCATGCAGGTACATAAAGTCTCTCTCTCTCTCTCTCTCTCTCTCTCTCTCTCTCTCTCTCTCTCTCTCTCTCTCTCTTCTCTCTCGCTCTTTCGGTATATTCGCCCATCCAGGATTCCTCGTGGCATTCCCAAAGAAAAAATATTTATAATCTATTTTTCGTGCATGCATAATGCTGGACATATATTCGTTACGTTGTGCAGAAACACGGAGAATATGTGTATGCGTATATGTATATCTAAAGTAAGCGCATGAGAACCATGTGCTATCGTCGCTGGACATTACAACTGAAACGTGCATGAGCAAGCATGCAAAAAAGTGGGCTGATATAAAACACACAGAGAATTTGGAATTGAGACCAATTTTTCATAATTGAGGTTGCTGCTCCTGAAACATTGAGTCTACGCAAGCCAAAACGGAGTCGACTTCTGCTGATAAAATGAAGTCAGCGTGACTATCGATGTGGAGACTATAAACCGAAAAAAAACCACTTTTCCTACTAGAAATAATGAGCTTGTTAACCTGTTCTTTTTTTAAATTGTAACGTAACTGAATCGCTTAGTATCCCAAGTACACCGGATACAGAGCGCGTATTTAAAGACTTCAACATTTTTTTTCGAACATGGGCTGGGAGCGCGACTACGTCTCTTCAGGGGTTTTTAGATGCTCGTTAGGAGAGTTTGAAGCTGCATAAAAGCTGTGCGCATATCAGCCAAAAATACAGTTTGTCCCATGGACTTTCACTCACATGAATGCATATACATAGCGTGGGTGTAATTAAAAGTAATTAGGAAAAATAATCTCTGGCTTAATGGCGTGCGATACTTAAAAGACGACGACTTTCCCTATTTCTCTGTCTTTCCCAGTCTCTCTCCCCCCTCGCTCTATCTCTCTCTCTCTCTCTCGCTCACAGTTTCTCCTCAGCATAGCACGTCGACGTGAGCATACGAGTGTAATTAAAAGGCACGAGTCCCGTGGAGCACCCCCCCCCCCCCCCTCCTTAGCCTCACCTGACATCCCGACAGATTTTTTTCTGTACGTATCCAAAGAGTGCCGAGTCTACGCACGCACTTGTACCGCCGCTTGGGAGGCATATTTAGTTTATCCCTGACGACCGCGTAAATATTTTATGCTCCCCGACTAACGACGTAACCCTCCTTTTTTCCAGCGCACTCTGCCCCGTCGATGTCGACGGTTCGGCTAACATTCAGACCGGCGGAGTACGGGGAGGAAAAATTTGGAAGAAACTTTCGCGATAAATGAAACAGCCTCGCGTTTAAATTCGGCTTCGCGCGAATAAAAACATGTGAAATTGATAAAATTGTGACGTGTCCGCATGAGACGAAAAAAATAACCATACAGCACTCGAGCATCCACTTTAGCACGAAAAACATTTTATTCACGTTTGCTCGCTTCAATTAACATAATTATATGGAATACGGGCGCCAGATTAATTTTTTTTCCTTGCTGATTAATATTCCGTGGGAAAACCGCGAGAAATACCAGTCGGCGAGAGAAAAACAAATGTGCCTTGTTGCAAAGTTTTTGGGGAGCGTACACGCTACACAGAGTCGAATCTACCAAACATTTTCTATTGTCAATTCCTTTTAAAAGCCATTAAACCGACAGGGTATAATTAATTGAGTGTTCATATTGTTCGTCGACTAGCGAGGCTCGATACCAATCTCGCAGACGTGTGTCTCTTCCTTGCTTTGTTACCAATTAACCGATCTCTGCCTTAAACACAATAGCTCTATATTGATGGTTTCGCAATAGTGAAACAGCTGGACAATCGCTGCCAAATGAGCCGACAAATGTTCGTGGAGTGACTCAGTAAATACTGCTGAAATGATTCGATAAAGTATATTCCGTTTATGTAGCGAAATATTGCACCCAGAGTTTCATGCCGGAAATTTTCCTGTTAAACAGCATACCGAGAATAATCGTTTTTCAGGACACGAGAGACGCGATCACTGTTTAATTATTCCCGTGTCCCCCAGGGTAGCTACTACAATTCAATCGACCAAATATTCAATATCGATCGCGCATTTATACTTTTGATTAATGGGAAAGCGACGTTCTCTTAATGGAATGTTATCAAATATAAAATACAAATACAGCGAACATAATGAATGACAGTAATTGCTATTCTAATCACGATCTCCGCGCGGTCGACGGAAAATTGCTTTTTCGTAAAATGTATCTCGTACAGTTTGAAAGCCCACTTAACACCCTTGACGATGAAAAAATGAAGTAGGAAAAAAAAGGAAAAAAGAACAATTGGAATGGAAAGCGAAAAAGCTCTGACCGGAAAGAGAGACAAAGAGTGACAGAGGGAGAGAGAGAAAGAGAGATTGGAAAAGAGACTGATGAAAGCGGAAAACGAATCACAGCGACTAATCGACGATGCTTATCGGGGAATAAACGACAGTGCGAAACGCACCATTGAACTGAGAGTAAACAACTCTTTTTCGAGTTATACGCATTGTTTGAACATTGACGTGCCGAATTTGATTGTGTGTGTTTTCATCGGCTACAAAGCTCTGGCTCTCGGTCCTGTATAACAGAAGCGTACTCTAGCTTTTATACTCTCTTTTCCCGAGATGAAAAATTGAAAAGTGTCTACCAGCCACGGGTACACCGCCATCAATCGCAATGGGCTGCACCGAATGCTCGAAAGGTCAAGCACATAGTCGATAATAAAGTATTTGATAGGCGTAGGTATAGCCTCGATTCAGCTGCGTCTCGCTTTTGTACAACTAACGTGGATGCATTTGTAGCGTTGGCATTTTGAATATGGACTTTAGGGTCTAGTCAGTGAGACTGGGGATTTAGTGAAATGTGCTGACAGCGGACAAAACCCGGAGAGAAAAGGTAAAAGCTAAAGCTTATTGCAAGAATCAAATAAGACACAAAAATGTCACTTCAATGAGTTCGCCTGTAGGTAAAAAGTATTGTTGTTTTCACGCTTCAATATAAGACGCATATATCCCAATGCTTGTATACCGATATTCTGATTTTCAGCTGGTAATCTGAATATGCAAGGCAGGTGAGTTGCGTTCTCCCTGCCTGCCTGTTCTGCTCTGTTTGGGTTATATTTATGGAGCACTTCCTAGTGCTCTACCAATTTTAAGCATCTCTAGATGTCGTTAAGGCTGTTCATACTCCTTCCCAAGAACATAGCAGCCTTATGTTTTTTCCTAGGAACATGAGCAGCCTTATGTCCCTTCCTAGGAGCATGAGCAGCCTGATGTCCCTTTCTAGGAACATAAGCAGCCTTATGTCCATTATGGGTTCGTTCCTAAGCACCTGTGCAGCATTGTGTTCCTTCTTAGGGACTTAAGCAGCCTTATGCTCCTTCCTAAGAACATGAGCAGCGTTATGATCTTCCCTGGAAACTTGAGCAGCCCTGTGTTTCTTCCTAAGAACATGAGCAGCCTTATGTTCTTCACTAGGAACATGAGCAGCCTAATGTCCCTTTCTAGGAATATGAGCAGCCGAATGTTCATTCCTAAAAACATTAGAAGCCTAATGTTCCTTTCTCAGAACATGCGCAGCCTTACGTTGCTTTCTAGAGACATGAGCAGCTTTATGTCACTTCCTAGCAACACGAGCAGCCTAGTCTGTCATAGAATGTTGTGAAACCGTTGACTCTAATCATGCATCAGTTGATGACAGCCCCAATGCCACTTCCACATTGAATGAAACAAACGCCTTATCGAATGGTAGCGGAAGGCGGTTTTGGCATAAACGACCGAATGGTGAACGGCACCATAATTACTAACTGAACTATTTAAATTCTTTTTCCTCATTATATGCCACCTTCCTTGTTCGTATCGCCTTAGTAAGGCTGCATCAGAGCTGTTTTAGCCAAATCTTCCGTGATAAACGCAAAGAAAGGTATCGTTCGCACTATTTTTTTTTCTTCACAACGCCTTGTGTCGACGTTCCGCTGGAAAATAATTTCCCTGCGCGGATATGACTAATAGACGCAACATTTAGCCGAGCTTTAGCGGGCCACCGTAATGAGCATGCTTGATAGTGCAACGGCATGGCTGTCTCCGCCACAAACGCGTATTTAATATTATAGCCATGTATCTAGCGATCGCATGCAAAATAATTGGATGAATTAAAAGCAAAGCACAACCGCCATTCCCATTTTTTCTCCTTTTCCTCCTTTAGCTGTACCAGCACGACGCGCAACAGCACTTTTCATTAAAATGCAAATGACGCGAACGTCTTGAAAGGATAAGTGAAAACTCCGCTTGCCGCAATTTCGACGAACACTGGTATACTTGTTTGAAGTTGTCAAGAAATTTTTACGTCCTTCACCGAACGCACTCGAGCTAGGTTAACACGAACTATACATGTAGGAGCAACAAATAGGGCATGCGTACGCTCGCAGGAGAGCGATGAAAAATAAGTGAAATTGTGAGAGTGGCACAGAGACGCGGGTATTGGCTTCTCGAAGGAACGGAAGTGTGCGCTGGAGGTACGCGACGTCTTTGGTAACCGGGAGGATATGCAAAGTAAAGCAATTCAGGGACTTTCGAAAACAATAGCTGGAGTAAAGCCACCTTTAATGTGAACACGCCCCTCCACATAGCCCTTTGCTCGAATGCACAGCAATGTACTAGTTTCTCCGCCATTTCAGAATTTCAGTGAAATGAATGTTGGACGCAAACAAGTCTGTGCGTCAGTCTCTCTCACTTTCTACCTTTCAACTCTACATCGGTAAAGTCGTACCAGCTTGCAATGAGAACTACACAAAGTTCTCTTAGCCGATTCGAAAGTTTGCTCTTTTTCGCTTCATTTCGGGGACTCATGGTCTTTACGACAAAATGCAGACGAACAGGACAATGACCAATCCTTTAAGACGTCAACGTTCATATTCAAATATTGATAACGCTGGATGATCTTTCATGAAACTTGATGATAGCTGCGGGAACGGCCTCTCGAAAACAACCAGTCACTTTTCAACGTTACCGTTTGCGAGTAACTTACTAAATACTTACGATACAACAAAGCCTCAATAAATTTGAATTAAAGCCTTATATACCTTTACATGGTTGAAAAATAATGCTCTTTTGGGATTCTTTTTCAAATACCAATCAAGTAATCGCAATGAAGTTTGGAGGGATTATTTTACATATATGCAGATAATAAAATCAATTTTTCATTTTCCCAAAAAAAAAATACAAAATGGCAGCCCAGTGGTCTGGAGAAAAAGAACACGCTTTTGAGGCCCTCGTTAAAGAGGCACATGAGCACCTACAACAAAACTTTTTTTTCGTAATCTACATAAGCTTTGCTATCGAAGTACACACGATTATTACAAAATATTGATTTTTGTAAATGTGGCTTTATTTTGGAAAAAAACATCGCCCTAGCGACTAAAAAACGGCATTAATTTGTTTATAAAAACCGTAATTGTTAATATCGAAAAATCGTGAGTACTATGCTGGAAAAATCTGTCTAAAAAGTTACAATTGAAATTTGGAGTAAATCGTTTGCGAATTGTAGGAGCTACGAGTCTGTCCGATTTAGAAAACATCGTTTCAAGAAAAACACGTTTGAAGCTTCGAAACCATTTTTTTTCGAAACATATCATTCTTGGAATGTTTCTACATCATTTGAGCCAATAAAAAGAAACGATACATTTTTTGCACAGGTACATAAGATCTTGGAAAATTTCAAATTCTTATTAAAGATCTGTAATTATCGCCTTCATTGGATTCGCGTATTGATGTTTCCTGCATTAACCCGTCCAGTGTGGGGGGGGGGGGGGGGGGGGTTGTGCGATTAGTGTATTGTTAATCCAATCAATCGTTGGTTGAACCTTCATAATGAAAGTTTCACTAGCAAGATCAATAATATTTATTGACTTTCTTTTGGACTGCGAACCAGGCGGCGCTCGATTTATATATCTGAGATTGTATTGTATATTGAAATTGTTTTTGAAGAGATGGAATAATTCTCGTTCCAACAGACTCGATTATTTTATTACGCTGGTATCAACTTTAATCGGATAAATCCATTTATCTACATCCACGAATAATCATCGTCTACACATACCGGACCGTATCAGTATACTTTTACCGCATAATCTCGCCTAACCGAGCTTAACATTTTTTTCAATCTTGAAAATCAGTACAAGGCGATTCGCTGGAACGCCATAAAGTCAACCGCAGATACGGGTGTTTACAAGAGGGTTTGCCGATATAATCATTATCTTCTCCGTCAAGATTATATTGTTCGATGAGGAAAAGAAAAATCTTTGCCTCTCAAGTATCGATCGGCTTCTTACGCAATAAGTGTCGTGCCTTCTTTGAAAGTAGCGAATTAAAAAAATCGAAGGCAGAGACGTCATAAAACCTACTTGGGCCGAGAACTGATAAGTATAAGTGGAAATATGGTATCTTTGCGCAATTAAAATTCCGTTTAGCTGATCTCAAAAACGAAGAGAGATAATTCACAAAGCACCATAAATGGAAGACGGTGGATGAAAAAAAAGTAACTTTTTGCCACATTCTTTTGCGGCAATATAAGTATAAGGATAAAATATAAGTAGTAAGCTTCCATAAATATGGAAGCTACTTATATCATTATATCATATATGACTATATAACTTATATCAATTTTATTCTTTTTTTTTTGGTACTTGTGAAAAACGCTTTTGGATAAAATGTACGTAGCTTCCCTATTTATGGAAGCTACGTACATTTTATCCAAAAGCGTTTTTCACAAGTACCAAAAAAAAGAATAAAATTGATATAAGTTATATAGTCATATATGATATAATGATATAAGTAGCTTCCATGTTTATGGAAGCTTACTACTTATGTTGTATCCTTATACTTATATTGCCGCAAAAGAATGTGGCAAAAAGTTACTTTTTTTTTTATCCACCGTCTTCAATTTATGGTGCTTTGTGAATTATCTCTCTTCGTTTTTGAGATCAGCTAAACGGAATTTTAGTTGCGCAAAGATACCATATTTCCACTTATACTTATCAGTTCTCGGCCCAAGTAGGTTTTATGACGTCACTGCCTTCGATTTTTTTAATTCGCTACTTTCAAAGAAGGCACGACACTTATTGCGTAAGAAGCCGATCGATACTTGAGAGGCAAAGATTTTTCTTTTCCTCATCGAACAATATAATATTGACGGAGAAGATAATGATTATATCGGCAAACCCTCTTGTAAACACCCGTATCTGCGGTTGACACAAGTACAAAAAAAAGAATAAAAATGATTGAGAGCTTTTTAAAATTTGTTCATTTTTAATTTATAAAATAATTAGCTTGCCGTCAAAAAAAAATCTTGCAACACGCAATTATGTTCAAAATAGCAGAACACTAATTCGAAACGAAGTTACATACACTTCATTATCCCTAATGCCGCCCTACGTTTCAGCATTTTTCTGAAGTACGCCTTTCGACATTCCTCCACAGTCTGAATGCGGCGATTAATTTTTTTCGCAATCACAAACCCGAGATTTGCAAGTACGAGATTATAACGCGGTAAAAAAAAATATTTTCAGTTCCGCCGTTGATCGTCTTTCCACAGATATTAAATCTTCCTCCACGCTCCCCCCCCCCCCTTTTTCGTCGAGGTCGATTAATTTCGCGAGAGAAAATCTTTCGCTTTCAAGGCAGTGGCCACACCCGGCTAGCTTTTCCAATCGCATCTCGTGTATAACATTCCCCAAGTAACGTGCGCTGGCGCGTCAATACGGTAGAGAGAGAGACAGAGAGAGAGAGAGAGAGAGAGAGAGAGAGAGAGAGAGAGAGAGAGAGAGAGAGAGAGAGAGAGAGAGAGAGAGAGAGAGAGAGAGCATGCTAGAGTGAGACGAAGCTTTTATCCGAAAGCCAAGACAGCCAATGGAATCACAGAAGTAGAAGCGAGCTAGCGGAAAGAAAATCAATCGAATTCCGATTTTTCTTATCGTACTTATATATATATATATATATATGTATATATATATATATATATATATATATGTACATAAATTCTTGGGAAGTTGATCGAAACCGAGAATATCTATCTCTCATTCTTTCCCGTTAACGTTTTTTGTCTCTTATCCTTATACTTCAAAGCTTTCATTCTCTCTGTCCAGCTTCGCCGCATCGCTCGAGAAAGCTCCATTTTTCCGAATCGGCCAAGTGATGATCCTGAATTCGGATAAGACTCGAGGATATTTCATATATGTCTCACATATTTTTTACAATCTTCTCTCCATGGTAGAGCTGAATATAGGTACATATAGATATATAAACGCGCGTGTGCGAACAACGGTAAATATTGGTTAGTGTGCAGGTAGCAAACGCCGACGCGAGAGAGTTGATGATTGAGCTTGCGAGCCCGACGGGCGTCAAAGTAGCACTAATTCATTCATGATCCTCTGTCCTTCCCTTTCATTTCTCCCACAGACGTTGTTCACCAACGAATCCGCGCCAGAACAAGCGGCATAGGTCTTAGATTTTGATTCCTTTTTACACCCGCCCCCCTCCCCCCTCCCCCCTAACAAGCCCGACGTACAGCCTGAGTTGTGAATATATAAAGAATGTAGAACGGCCCCGTGCACTGTGTAGTGCATACGAAATATTAATCACAACGGCGCATATATAGAGTACAGGACGCCCACGTAAATCACCAGCTCGCGTTTCGAAGATTCCAACCGCTGCAGCGGAAGCAACGGTGTACCGGGTTCATGCCACTTTGAAGTATATATACCACCGCACAAGAGTTCCTGCCTTATATATATACACACACACACACACACACACACACACACACACACGCGCGCGCGCGCGCGCGCGCGCGCGTGTGTGTGTGTGTGTGTGTGTGTGTGTGTGTGTGTGTGTGTGTGTGTGTGTGTGTGTGTATAGCTGTGTATTTATATGTATAGATATATGTAGGCAAGACAAACTAATTTCGATTTCTGGAGGCGTAGCTGAACAAGTTTCGAAACGTCATATAACTCCGGCTCCAATTTCCTTCTCCGGACTTCCCGTTCGACCTTTGTACTAATCGTCGTACTTTGGATACGCGCCGATTTTCCCCGTAAAGTCTCCGAGATATCGACACCGTTGCCTAATTGACATGCTCTCTTCACCAGACTCCAATTCCACTGGTCGTTCGTAACCTCAATTGCACGAATTACATTTTCCCGTAATTGCGTATTTTAGGCCGTCGGAACGATGTCGTTGGGCCGACGGGGCCACTCTGTCGACAAAATTAGACTCGAGGCGCGAGTCATTCGTCGTGATGATTTATCTTGGAGTAATAGGCGCGCGGCTAAACGTTTATGGGAAATGTTTACCGCAGTGCTCGAGATTCGAGGGTAGACGTACGGTCGAAACGGTAGCTAATGAGTCGTCCAAATTATCTGGGGTAATTCGGATGAAGACTGCGGAACTGAATTAAAGGGCAAAATCCTGGAATACTTTAGATCCGGAGGTCAAGCGGCATAGGGCGTGAAATAATTATGCGAATTTTAATATTCTTTTGGACTACCTCCGATACGCAGGAGCATGTCGGGGGAATGGAAATCTCAACGGCTTTGCGTGAGTTTGATTTGTTATATTTGATTGACTACCACCGGAGGGAGGCAGGATATTATAGTCGGAAGACATGGTGTGCATTTTTTCGCGGGCACGATTGTAGCCGATACGAGAAGAAAGTTGATAATAGACGCAAACGAGATATGATACTGGCGTATTGGATAAATTTCGTTCGAAAATACTACGACGCTGATAACGCTCGAGATATCGAGATGTTCGGTAGCCTTTGTATGTTTTACGGATAATCTGTTTTTCAAGTGAATAGGCACTGTTTCCTAGGTTTGAAAAAAAAAAAAAAACTTTTTACGATCTCGAGATTTAACCCTTCGATTGCACACTTCCGCCACGAACCTCTGATTGCATGTGGGGTCGATCGGACCCCAGACTTTTTCGGATCGTTGTATTTCGGTAAATATGCATTTCTTTTGTAGAGATGTTTTTTGTTGTCAATGATCCTTATTTTATGGCTCAAAATTTGTTTTTATTTTTTAGAAAAACACAAATTAAGTGCCCATACATTCTTTCAAAGTGGAAGATGCGTTTACAAATACCTACGTGCATGAAAACTATCACAATTTTTTTTTCAAAATATAAAAAAATATCCTTTGAGCTTTTTAAGGAAGGGGGTTCGTGGATACGAAAAAGGACAGTGTCGGCCATCATTCCAAAAAGTATATTCATTCGGAGATTTGAATTTGAGCATTTTCGGGATAGTGAAAAAGGGAAAAAATCGACTACTTCGGCAGATGAAGTGTTGAGAACGTATATATTTTTTACTTCAATTACTTATTATTATTGACATTTACCGCAATCGACGCATAAGTATATTCGGTGCTCGTTGCACATAGCCCTCCTGCATAACGGACACTTGCTTTTAGTTTTCTGTTCGGCATTCTAAATCCATCATTTATCATAGTAGCGCAAAATAAAAAATATCTATGAGCATTTTCTATCATAACTCACTTACATATAGTAATAAAAAAGCAAATTTCACAAAAAAAAGTCACTTTCACGGCACTACTGCATAAACGGGGTCGACTCGGCCCCAGGTACTTTTTCGACAGCTGTCCACAGTACACGAGCAAGGTGTAGGATGGGGGCCGAGTGTCCACCTATAAAGTAAGAGTGGGGGAACATTCGAGCGCCGCACTACGACCGAATAGAAAAAACCATCGCTTTCATGTTCAAATGATACTTTGATATTTTTACTTTAAAAAAATCACCCTTTAAATCATTTTTAAATGATTTCAAATGAAAAAAAAAGAATAACAATGTGAAGCATGCAAATGTCCCAATTATTGAACACTGGAAGTGCCTATGTCCCTAATATTGAACAGGCATGTGCCAGTTATTGAACACCCTCGAGAATTCTTTTTCCGTTCTGAAAATATTATTTTGGGTACAATATTAAGAAATAAAAGCAAAATCAAACACTTAAATAATTTTTTATTAATCATATAAAAATAAAAAATATATATTTAGTCTCCTTTGACAGGTTTTTGGTTCATTCGCATTTGGTTTATTTTTGCTTTTCAACTCGAACTTTATTTCATCTTTCTTTTCAGCTTCCTCGTTTTTATGTTCTGTTTTTCTTTGATTTTGTCGCAGCTTTCTTGTTTTTCGACTCCAACTTTATTTTCTTTTTATTCTCAGCTTCCTCTTTTTGATGTTCTTTATTTCTTCTCTTTTAGCGCTTTTTTACATTGCTTTGTCCTTTTCTTTTTATGTTTATTGCACGAAAATACAAATAAAAAATATATTTGACGATCTTAGAGTTATGATTAAAAGAATAAAGTTTATTCAGAAACTTACAGTTTTTGTTTTGTTTGAATAGATCCGATTCACACGATCTGTCATACGTTAACTGTCTCGATGTTTTGATGGCTTTAATGACGCCATCTTGGAGAATTCGAGTGTTCAATAATTGGGACACACTACATTTTCTATGTCCCAATGATCGAACAGCGTATTTTTTAACAAATAATTGATTTAAAATTTTATTTAATTGTTATTTGTAAGAAATTTTCCGAGGAACCTGAAACGCCTTTACTTTTTGAGATGCGACAGTTCTTGAATTTTTTATGCCCTTACGCATGAAGCGGCGCGTCTTAGCAAAAACGATAAGCAGTTACCACGAGACGTCAAATGGGGTCACCGTTGCTGATTAAATAATTTTTTTCTCTATTAATTAAAGCCTTTTTTGCACAAGTAAGGTAACATTTCGATAGCTAAAAGTTCCATATATGTAATGAAATTTTTATAAATCAGTAAATGCATGCAGATGAATGAGAAATAATAAAAATACAAGATAGTGTTCAATAATTGGGACCTGTTCAATGATTGGGACATTTACCTTAGGAAATAATTGGTAGGTACCATGAAAACTTGACAGCTTACAATTACTGCTAAAGCTTATCAGAGGGGGGAGGAGGAGGAGTATAAAGAAGAACAAATACTAACCAGGCTTGGATCAGGCTAATTAAAGCTCGGAAATGAAATACATCGTCGACGACCACCACCTGTATACCTATACTGGAAGGGTATATCTGCTTTACAATTTTCGAAAAATCGATGCTTTTTCATTGCAGCTTATTGTCCTGCACACTTGTATGTGCGTTAAAAAAAAACTTCTGAAATACCAATCAGAGATAGGGTTACGAGGGTTAGTGCGGGCTAGCGCGCGACGGGAGTGGGGTGCCGGTAGTTTTGAACACGTTTTTATTTTCGAGATTAAATGGTTCGTTACGGCCCGCACGATTCGACTTTTTTTAATATTTTCTAACGCAGTTTTTCTACTATCTGCAGAAATAGATCCGCTAGTATTTGGGGCCATTCTATCATTTTTCAATTAAGTTCATTTTTTATAAACATTTAAAAGGCGAAATTTGACACGAAAAAAAATGGTCGTCGCCAAAACGTGATAACTTTTTTTTCGGCGTCCAAATATTTCAATCAATAGCCGACAACTATAAAATTGTTCTACAAGAATCTTCTTCGATTTACAGATCCGTCAAATCCATGGGGCAATTATGCAGACAAGAGAAAGGTGTATTTTCAACTAAACAATGTACACATACATTCACCATTTATTGTGGCATAATTATTTTTTATTTCGTGCAGTCAAAGTAACAATACATAACGGGACATGGATTATTTTTCCGAATATCCTACCAAATTCTTGAAAAATATTCCCGCAAAACGGCGTTTGCCAGCCGGGCTGGAGGCGCTGCCTTGCTGAACTTATACATTGCATACGGAATATACTTACAAAATGCAATGACAGTGTGCAGCTTTGATCTTCAACGAATAAATTATTAAATAGCTGAATGCATCTACTACTTGTATGAGGCTATTTGATGCGCAGTGAATGCTATTGTTCGCATGCCGACCATCTCTTCAATCGTTGGGATGTTCTGAGCATCGACGCAAATATTGAATATAACCTACTGGTCTCTCCGCATCCATGAGGGAGTATTGATAATCAAACGCCGAACGGTGCAAGTGATGAGAGGATACTGAAGTGCCATGGCCGTTGAGGTATCAATTTTCTAGAATCAGCTAAACAAATCTACGCATACTATTTCTCTTCGAGGCAACAGCCGTCGGGTCTTCGAAGGGAACGAGACGACTGAGGCTACAGTCGAACCTCGATGTAACGAATCTCTAGGAAAGTTCGTTATATCGAGGTTTCGTTACATCGAAATCATGTTGTTTAAAATGTTCTTTAAAAAAAAATAGTGGTATAACTATAGAGATACTTTTTAGAGAAAGAAAGGTCCAAATTAGAGTCATTTTTACAAGCAATTAGCAATTAGGGCACAATGTATATTATTATGTTGTTGTATAATGGTTTCGGGTGTCAATCGAAAGGGAATGGACAAATCTTCGTTATGTCGAGGATTTCGTTATATCGAGGTCCGTTACATCGAGGTTCGACTGTATATGCATGCAGAAAATTAGCGCTCTGACGTCTACCATTTCGAAGCTGAAGTAACCATTGGAAGTAGTTATTCCAGAAGTAAACAATCAGTAGAAAAGTGGCCGGAATCTTACCGATTCGTCAGCTTTTAATTGAAACGACAATTCTGTCTTTGGAATATACTTTTGGTGATTCACCTCGAGGTTTCATTGAATCCTTCCTTCTGCGGGCAAAAGCTGGGGTATGTCCATTGTTACAGCAACAATGAAGCGGCTAAAACGAGCTCTCCCTCTGGCTTAGAGTCCATACCCTTGCCTCGAGAAAAAGATGCGAATCCTAGTGTGGCAAATGTGTAAGAGAATATATCTCGAGGCTGAAACCGTGGCTGAATTTATTCCAGTCCTCAAATACGATAGGCGAACTATCCCGCAGTGCTGGAACTGTGCGCTGTACTTTATACCTAGGCACTTTATAGATATCGCCAGCTTTGACGGATGTCGCTGCTTATCTTGTTGAAGAAAGGAGCAACGGATCTTCTAACTGGAGGAATACATCCAGGGTGCAATGATAGGCCATTTTTTGTAGGAACTACAGAGTCTGGTTGCCAGCATCACGCCATCTCTCGAGAAGCAACGAGGCTGACGGCTCAACGACGTCAGCATGCTCAATCATCGGTCGATGGCCGACAATTGTGCTTCTGGTTCACGTCACTATATCAACCGATTTCGACCTCGGGCAAGCTCTTCCTCCTTCCTTCTACCATTTCCCTCACTTCTGTCCAACGTCGACCTTATCTATACTCTCATCTATCCCTCTCTCTTCTCTGACCTCTACACGCATCCTCCCTTCAACTCTCTCGTTCGCTTGCGCGACCTCTCCCTCTCAAGCCACCATCGGCTTTCATCAACATACGGAAGCTTCATTCAAAATCATTCTCAGCTTCTTTCATGGCATAATAAATTGCGGTCTAGATGCGCGGTCTTTCTCGCTTCTTTGCATAAATTCAAAGACTCATACCTATATGTGGCATGTGTATATAATGAATGCAACATCGCACGGAAAACTCCCTACTATTTTTGTCTATCAGAGAGAAAAAAAACCACTCGATTCAACGAAATTATTCATTCAGAGGTCGCCAACGAAATATTGAGATGAAACACTATATTTGATTATTCCGGGTATTCCTTAATTCGATGGAATAAATAATTATTAAGGGGTCTTCTCACTTTAGACGCTGAAAAAAGGATATTTTCATGAATTTTTTTGACAGGTTTATATTATAGATATTGATAAAAAAAGTTGTTACACTCAATAAATACACTATCAAAATACATTTTTTTTAAATTATGTAACCCAAACAAACTTTAAACGCGTTTTTCTTGAAACAACATTCTTGGACGGCTTGTTGATAAAATCTTCGAAACTACTGAACCGATGCTTATGAAATTTTAACCACATACTCTTGACAACTATAGCTATAGCGCATATCAAGATTTTTTTTATTTTGACGTTTACTATTTTTTTGTTGCCAAAAACGGCGAAAAACATGTTTTCTTTGTTTTTTTCGAAAAATGTCCGCCATTTTGTTATTTTTGCATATATAGAAAATCGTATGATATGCGCTATAGCCATTAACATAATGAATCTAAAACCGTTAAATGTTTTTGTTTCGGATGATCCATCTCCGAGATTTCATCAACAGCGCAGACCTACAATTTTTGAGGACATTTTTTTAATTACCATTTTCTTATTGAAATGGTGACTTGAATAAATTAATTCTTTTAAATCTATTTCGAAAGTGTATTTATGAAGTGTAACAACTTTTACATCAACATCTATAATATAAACCTATATAAAAAATAGCCTTTTTTAACGTCTAAAGTGAGAAGACCGCATAAAATAACATAACGCTTCATTTCTTCGATGAAAAAATATATTAGCATCCGCTACTGACGGATTTAGTCAGCCCAAGCCATTTTTGTTCAGTGTGCGACGATATCGTGTGGAGCAGTGGCGGACTGAGGAAACGATTTTTTTTAAAAAGTACGACGTTTGGCAGCTTGTCGAAACTTTTTCTACATTATACATCTCTCCATACAAATTGAGAGAAAAGTTCATGGTATTCACAACAATTATCCATAGAAAGAGATGCTGAAATAAAAGTAGGCACGGTTCGGATAGTTTATTTACATACCAGTTACAGTATAGTTTTGTCAAGCATATTGTGATTGCCCTGTTACTAAACTGCAGTTGGTTTCACTACACTATCATTGAGATGGATCTTTTTTTTGTAAATACCCTCCCTATCAGGACTCAAAGAATCTACAGATTCCATAAACATTGGGAAAACGGTTTTTCGAAAACCCTCTTCCACGTCTTACATATGATCCTGACTTGATGTTCCGCCTTCGATTTTGTTGAAACTCATATATGTGATAAATCATTGAAAACTGTTAGACACGTATTTTTCTATCGGCGGAAAAACGATTTTAAAACGGGAAACCACCCTTCCAATAAAGGCGGGTAATTATGCAGAAGTGGGGCACCACGCCAATTTTGGCGCCAACATTTTTTGTTGTTGTACGAACGTCTTCCGTAGGTGACCACTAGAGAATTTGAGTCTGGGGAGACTGAGATTTTTTATTATTTCCATAAGTTATGGGGTTTTGATGTTTTTTGAAAACAAAATTATTGTCTTCAAAAATGTGATTTTTGAAAACAATAAACCCAAACAAACTCACGAGTTTGTACGGGACCAGATCAGTCAAGTATGTAAACACGCCATAACGCCAGAGAAATAACACATTCTCATATTTGCACAATCATTGTTGTGTTCATGCGTTCGGGTCTGTATATATGACGTCGGGCACGTTTTTGAAATCGCGTATTTCGCGATGTCAAAACCCTATAACTTATGGAAATAATGAAAAATCTCAGTGTCCCGCGACTAAAATTCACTAGTGGCGAACTACGGAAGACGTTCGTACAAAAAAAACAAAAAATTGGCGTGATGCCCCACTTCTGCATAATTACCTTCTTCTCATGTAAAGCGATGAAAAATTGACTATAGAAGTATAAAGAAAAAAATTAAGGCCTGACACACACTTTTCGATAGGTGGTTTGACCCCTTAAAAGCGTTTTTCTGCCGATTGCCAAAAATACGTGTCTAATAGTCTTCAATGCTTCATCACATATATGAGTTTCAACAAAATAAAAGACGGACACTTAAGTGATGTTCCTTGTTAAAGCGGAGCAGGCTAAGGGTTGATTTTGCACTTTTACCTGCACGCAGTCGACCTACTTCAGTAAAAGAAAAACGAATATGCCAAAGCAAAACAATCAGAAATCCACTATAGGTACGTTGAGAAAAAAACAACAATGAAGGGATTAACCACCATTAAATTGGATGAAACGCGTAACATTTTAAAGGGGGAGTACGCTTAAAATTAACGTACTCTTTAAATTCCTGCATTACCATATTTCTATTTCTATTATCGTTTATATCTATCATGCAATGCGTAAAAAAAACTCATGACTTCCTGAGCGCCGATAAAAGAGCGGAGCCGGCGAATACCGAAACGAAATATTCATGTTTGAACTGGGAGAAAAGTCACTTGCAGAAGAATTTTACTGACCGCAACGTCCAAAACGTTTGACAAAAATGCGAGGTCTATGCTCATGGCTCGCATCAGCTGGTCGCTGTGTCTGGTATACCACGTACACACTTGCGTTTGCTCGTGTGGGCCAGTGAGTTATGCGCATCTGACACCAAAGTGAACATTTCGAATATTAGCTGCGCCCGCTTGCCGCACATAAAGTTTGCGCTTTGACAGAAGTAGTTGCAGTCGTTGACATTCCCGTTTGCGGGACTGCGCAGCCATGCCTTCTCAAGGGGACGCCGGAACGACCCACCATCGTTGTAGCATCGATCTCGCAACCGGCCGAAAAAAAATATGGGAATGTCCAAATTTTCGCGAGATACCAGCATTTTTTTATTTTCTTCGACAGCGAGATTAAGGGGCCAGTCCACTTTGAAAATTTCAAAAAATCGAAACGAAGCAAGACTTGAAGAAATCGACGATGATGAGCAATCAGAAGGGATTTTGTACGGTGCAGGAATTGCCGATTGAGTATAGGTAAGAGTTTTTCATAGCGTATGCTTCAAACGCGTTTTTCTCGAAACAACGGTTTCAAAATCTAGCTCGATCGTATCTCTAAAACTAATAAACCGATTCTCTTGAAATGTGAACCACATATTGTAAACACGATTTGCAACAAGATGACCCTCGATGGTTGTAAAATTTTGATTTTTACTCTTTTTTTGCGAAAAACTGCGAAAAAACGCGGTTTTGAAAACTTTTGTCGTTTTTCATCTGCCATTTTTTTTATTTTTTGATAAAACTTTATATCCGAGGGTCATTTTGTAGCTGGTGTCATACTGAATCTAATGGACTTTGATTTTTTTTCAGACAAGCCGTTGTCGATTTGTGATGGAGCTACCTAGCCCACCTATTTTTGAGGCGTTCCGTTAAACTATGTACTTAAAAATGAATAAAAATGAATTACATTTTTTTAAATGTATTTCAAGAATTTATTTATCAAGCCCAACATCTTTTATATTCATATCTTTTATAAAATCCTCAAAACAAAAAACGCGAAAATAGCCTTTTTTGGTGGCTCCAAAGTGGAGTAGCCCCTTAATAATATGATTTACGAGTCTGAAATGCAAATTTGTTCTGAAACTCAGTTCATGAGCCTCCAAAATACACACCTCTGTAAAAGGAGTCCCTTAAGGCAGGTGCCTGAATTAGAAGGTCCGAAAAGTCGGGGTTTTTTATTGCTTAAATGGATAGATAAACTATCCAAGAATATATTTACAAAGTTACAGAGGCCAATTGTAAATATTTTCGAAGATACAAGGCCAAAAGCAGAGAAGAGATTGATATTTGATATTGATATCTCCTCCTATTGAAAACTTTGAAGCGCGTTTTCTCCAGTTTTCATTTTCACGATTTTTCCAAATTGGCGGGCGTGATAACAAAAAAGAAAACTAAACGACCTATTGAATAAAACCAAAGTTCATTTTCTTCAGTATGAAAATCGCTTCTAAGTGAATTAAAAAAGTCTTTTTAAGTAATTTGTACAGCACGTTAAAGTGTTTTTTTAACACATTTTTTTCAAATTTGAGAAAAGTTATAATTTCACGATTTTTTCAGCTTTTTCTTAATTCACCCAGAAGAAAAATATATGACAATTGAACATTTTATTGGTTTATTTGGTTCAGTCAAAAGTCACTAGCTGCATCTTTCCTGCCGATCGGGGACTGCAGTGGCAAGACGCATACAGAATAGGCTGATAAATCTGCAGTCATTTATCGTTTCATGTTGAACATTTTTTTATACATTTCAAATATACATGAATAGGTACCTTAATGTTTACTGCGCTCACTTTTTTATCCCTTCTAAAAAAATCCCGAAAAAACGTTTTTTTTTGGACCTTCTAATTCAGGTTCCCGCCTAAATGGAGTACACAACTGTAACTGCCAATTTTCGACTGTTTTTTTTTTGTAATTTTTTTAGAGAAAGGTATAAAATACATCGTCAAAAAAACTTTCAGGTTTTATTAAGTATATATTGAAGTATGTAAAAAAAATTATTGTCACAAAAATACAAAATGGCGGCGCACGAGTTGCTATAGCACTGCTGGTCTTCGACAACCCTCTCCGCGACATGCAGTATAACTGTCGTAAATTTTATCCTAGAACTAAGAGTCAAATATCTTCGCTAATTATATTAATGTTTGCAGTCAAGTGAGGGGGGAAATAAAAAAAATAATAAAAAAAATAGAGACAAGTTTGAAAATAAGTTCGGCTTTTCGACCATTGTTTTGATATCAAAAGTGATGCATTTTTTATAATTGTCAATTAATCGAAAAAAGCGCTCGTACTTGACTGTTAGAGCAATCTAAAAATCTACAGTTAAAATTTCAAGCCGATTGGACGAAAATTGTTCGATTTCTGCTGCGTGCCGATTTCAAAAACATGATTTTAAGAAAAACGTGTTTGAAGTTTTCGGTTTAGTCAACGGTTTTAAAGACGCTACGCTGATGAAATTTTTCTTCCGTAATTTAATGCCACCTACTGGTAAAAAATAATACTTTTTTCCGATGGTACCTTTTTCCCCAAATATACACTATTTGGGGAAATATTCAATAGGCTTACAAGAGTCGTGATCTGCGTTTACCAGCATCGCCGAAGGCGCTTTTCAGCGCTCGGAGACTCCCCTAAAAAATAGCTCGAAACCCACTTTTAAACTGTTTTATTTTTCAGTTATAAATAAACATGCATCATATTTTTTAAGGTTCAAAGGATTTTTCAAAAGTTAAAAAAAAAAACAATTTTTCGAAAATGTTACGGTGGTGTCCTCCGTTAACTGGTTATGCCTAGTTGTAACAGTCGAAAACAGCTCATTTACCGCAGGTCACTATCGAACAAGCGTTACTCGCTTCATACATCTTCGGCATGGGCATTTTGTTACGAAATCTTGTGAAATAAAATAGTAAAGATACCTGAAGATATGTGGAACGAGTGCCACTGAGCGGAATTTTCATTCTATCGACTGGCCATCCATGAAAAATTGCTTAAATGATTGCCGAAAAATTTGACATATTAATAAAAGTATCGCTGTTGCTTCTTTCCAAATTCTACGTTTCCTTCGTGACAACAGTTTCAGTGGTACACGCAGCCAAATATTGGACACCTTGTGTATCTACCACATTGGTTTATTTTTCTTTTTCGCTTTTCTCAGGCCGTGTCGTCGAATCGCTCGACGAGTGAGCACCAACGGTAAATGATCTTCTCCATTCGCGTATACATGTATACCTATAATGTACGAGGCCACAACTGATACCTCGCATTGCGAAACTCTCGTCCCCTTGCGCCACTCGCATAACGATGAAAAGAGAAGCTCAACTGTATACATCACCACCCTCTGTGGGCTCTATTCCGTGGCGGAAATATCTGATGCAGATGCGCCTCTCGTCGCCGATATCACGCCTTTCCGCGACTTCTACCCTTAGCCGCTTTCCTTCTGTCGCGACCTTTTTATTCGCGAAACATTCCAGCGAGTCTGAAAAAAAAACACATTACGCGCTATATTTTATCCAAAGCCCATCGTAGGACAGCTATCAAGCCTCATTTCGGTACACTTGCCGTCTCTACATTCGTACATTATGAAACACATGCACGTGTCTTCGTATGTCATATTCGCATTGCGGCTTCCATAGTTGGGCCCGAACGTACATTATTACGGAAAAAATCGTTGCGAAACTTCCCCTACAACGTATACAGCAAAGCGCTCCAATGGTCTGGCCTCTTCACGAGATTACAAAGTTCGAGGGGTCGTTGAAGGTCCGAAGTACAGCAGCCACCAGCATGGTATACCTCTATACACTCTCTGTGCAATTCTGGCTTCTTTTATTTCCATCGTATCATGTACACTGATACACATTCACGGGCGCGCACACACAGACGGATATCTGTTCACCCCAGACATATGCATGAATAAACACCGTATAGTTTGGCCACCTGAGGACCAGGCAAAAAACTCTCACGGTTTGCTTCGGATAAAGTTCTTTGCTCAAACTGAACTAGTATACATATGTGTGTGTGTGTGTGTGTGTGTGTCCTCCTATGGACTCCGATTTTTATAGGATTACGCCCTTGGGCAATAAAAATTATCCAATAGACTGTGCATGGCCCTCGACGTGTATATGCATCTTATCGTCCATGTTAAGCAAGTGGTACTCTCTGAAAGTAAAAAATTTTCGGCCGATGATAAGAGGAGCTTGCCCTCAAAACCAGACTTGTCCACACTACGTACATTTTTTATGATCTGATTTCATTTTTTCTGTGCCTAAAAACTGCCTTCTCGCTTGAATAGGCAGTTTAACAAATTTTGAGCTGTTCAGGGCCGGATTTCATAAAAAAATATTTCGGATGCCAATAAGGGTGTACTTGAAAAACACGAAAAATGAAAATTATTTTTTTTTACGTAGTGTGGGCAAGTCCGTTTTGGTTCGTCAATTCCTCATATGAAGCTGAGTAAATTGCGTGCTTTTTATTGGTGCTGTTCGTAATACTCACAATTTAAATTCTTGTGCCCAAAAACTGCCTTTTCGCTTGAAAAGGCAGTTTGACAAATTTTGAGCTGTTTAGGGCCGAATTTGATTCGAAGTATTCGGATGGTAATAATGGTGTGCTTGAAAGACACGAAAAAATAGAATACATTTTTTTTTTACGTAGTGTGGACAAGTCCGCTTTGGTTCCTCAGCTCCTCACATGCGACTGAGAAAGTTCTAATACTCACAATTTCATTTTGTGTGCCCAAAAACTGCCTTCTTGCTTGGAAAGGTAGTTAACAAATTTTGAACTGTTTCGGGCCGGATTTGATTAAAAATATTTCGTGTGCTAACAAAGGCGTCCTTGAAATACCCGACAAATTAGAATTAACATTTTTTACATAGTGTGGACATGACCGGTTTTGTTCGTCAGCTCCTCACATGAAGCTGGGTAAATTGCCCTGTTTGTATTACTGCCGTCACTATAATACTCACAATTTGCCAGACGATCGTTTTCCAGAATATATCCCGATTTTTTTTACTCCTTAAGAGCTTACACCTAGTTGAAAGTTATGAGAATATTGATTTTTGGTTTTTTTTTGCGGATTCTCAAAATATGATATTTTTCAAATGTTAAAAATTTTCAAGACGATCTGTTCAAAATTGAGAAAAATATGGACGTTTACAGGTAGGTTCCTATTCTTTATCAAAATTACTTTTTCAAAATAAGTGACCACCATATCACAAAAATTACTGCACCGATCAACTTTAAATTTTACAAGCTTCTTTCACATATTTAAATGCAGTATTTGAGCGAAACAATCTTTTTATGAATATTTTTTTATGACCGAAAATATAGCGTTTTTTCACTGATAATCGATACTTTTACTTTGGACTCTGGTCATTCTTTAAAAAAATCATGCAATAACTAAATGCATTTGATTTCTTTATTTCGAATGATTCGTTTCCGAACGGCAGCGGTCATCGCGAAGGACGATTTTCAAGCTTGTATAATTTGGACGTGTATAACTTAAATCTATTTCAATTGAGTATATTTAATTTAAATATATTTATCTTAAGTATATTTGTACGTGTATAATTTAAATAATTATTTTCAAATGAAAACCTGCACACGTTGTCCCAAAAAAAAATCACGAACATTTCTGTTTTGTCTAGTCACGCGCTAGTGCAACCGGTTAAGGAATCAAAGGAAAGGACAAAAAAAAGGAAAAAAAGAAAGGGTGAAGTTGGATCAATTAGCTTAATGAAGTTATTTTTCACCAAGATGATATCATGGCTTGGAAAATTTCATTTCATTTATATACAGATTGCCCTTTGAAATTCAATGAAATGATCATGATTTTATTATGTCAGTAGGATTTTTTATGAGTGTGGATCGTGCTCTTATCGTGTGCAAGGGCAAATTCATTCGTGCTAACAATATCTCATCATAATGTAATAGGAAAGTGTATCTCGTTCGCGGTTCTATAGAAGCGATCCATTTGAAAGATTACGCGTGAATACACGTAATAAAAAGCACACGCTATCGATCCAAATCCTGTAGGATTGTAAAAAAATAAACGTCATCTATTGAAATAGCAATTTTTCGACTGAAATAAAAATTTGTAAACATATTTTGTATTAAAAAGAATATTTGTATTGAAACGTACTGATATGGATGAAACGTGTTAATTTTTCACTTAATTATTTCTTCAGACTGTAGCACGGAGAATACGAGGTAAAATAAAGCTTTTAAGTTATTATTTTTTTCTCGAAGCTGTAGTACTACGAGCTGCTTCGGAATTACCAGGTGGTCTCGTGGTACTACTATAAAATGCAGCAAGGTTGGAGGACTATCGCTCCTCGCGTGTAAATGACTTCGCGTGCCGTTAAACATTCGAGGGACGAACGAGATGACTGGCGAACACATTCGAAGAGGCCACGAGTCGGCAATACTGGATCTACCGGCTTGGATTGTTCGGTCGATCAACCGGAATAAAAATGAATTCATACAGCATGTGAACTATTGCCACCATGAAATGGAAGTTAAATGACTTTGGGGGGAGGGGGGTCGGTAATCATCGTCACTGTATGCATATACTCTATACTCGATGTAACGTTTATTCGCGTTCAATTAAGGGGCCAGTCCACTTTGGAGCCACGAAAAAAGGCTATTTTCGCGATTTTTGTTTGAGGATTTTATAAAAGATATAAATATGAAAGTTGTTGGGCTTGATAAATAAAGTCTTGAAATACATTTTTTTTAAATTTCATTTATTTTTATTCATTTTTAAGTACAAAAACTATATTATAACGTAACGCCTCAAAAATAAGTGGGCTAGGTAGCTCCATGACAACTCGGCAACGGCTTGTCTGAAACAAAAAAATCAAAGTCCATTAGATTCAGTATGACACCAGCTACAAAATGACCCGCGGATATAAAGTTTTATCAAAAAATAAAAAAATGACAGATGAAAAACGAACAAAGTAAAAAAACGTGTTTTTCGCAGTTTTTTGCAAAAAAAAGAGTAAAAATAAAAATTTCAAAACCATCGAGGGTCATCTTGTTGCGAATCATGTTTACAATATGTGGTTCGAATTTCAAGAGAATCGGTTTATTAGTTTTCGAGATACGATGGAGCTAGATTTTGAAAAAGTTGTTTCGAGAAAAACGCGTTTGAAGTTTATACTATGAAAAACTCTTACCTAAACTCAAGCGGCAATGCCTGCACCGTACAAAATCCCTTTTGATTGCTCATCATCGTAATTTTCTTCAAGTCTTGCTTGCTTTCGATTTTTTGAAATTTTCAAAGTAGACTGGCCCCTTGAACTCTCCTTATACGCAATTTCGTACTCGAAATTGTCTTAAAAAAAGTACCAGGAATTTGGATACGATCAAACCTCGAGCACCTCCTGCAAAACGATTTTTAATAATCTTCTTCACTCAGAATTCAAGTTCACTGGACTCTAGAATTCGAATCACAATTTTTGTTGAAAATAATTTATTTTTAAACACCTTGTCAAGCCTTTATAAGCTACAATGCACATTATTCGAAAATTCGCAAGGTCCAACGAACTCGAGAACTTCATCAAGTTTTTTGCTCGTTAACTGTCGAGTCGAAAAAAAATTGGTGCGATATAGTGAAAAAGAACTAGCAAACCAACGTACTTAGTCGTAAAATTCAGTATTACAGGTGTACGTTGTAAAACGAGCACATTTTGCGGAATACATTGTGCCAGTTAAAGGCTACACCCGCAATACATAAAAAAAAAACAAGGTACTCGTAAAATATTTTTACAAGACCTTCCTGATTATCAAAGTTATTATAGATTAACTTGTTCCGAGAAGAAGGGAGAGAGAGAGAGAGAGCAAAAATGCGTCGTGACCTAAATGAACCCTGCATAATGAACACACACTGCATAATGAACACACTTCATGGGTCAAATATGGATCAATAAGATGTGAAAAACGTTTTCCATCAGACAAAAGTACAAAACCTGTGCTCGTTTCGTAAAAAAAGAAATGTCCCCGCTCATTTTTTAAGCCACCCTTTTTGCTATATAAAAATGTATACGAGAAGCGTCGTAATTACAGCACAAAATTGACAAGTCTCGCAACTGGTCTTTCGTTTTTAAGTGTGCCGAAGGAGTTCTCGAGAAAAGTTTCGGGACAATGGCACAGTTAACGAAAGTGGTGGGACTTTGCGTATTCATTAATAACGCTAACGACAATGCGCCTCACAGGAGCAATTGCCATTCGGTATATTTGCTCGAAACCCTAAAACGGGCAAAGAGCGAAGGAAATGAGACTATCGAAGAAACTTTCATTATAAAGCGCAATTTTATGCATAATGGATATTACCTAAGAAATGTCAACTTCGTTCGCAATACGCTCAATGAAGCGTGCGATCCCAAAAATAGAGTGGCTTTTCATACCACTGGGAGATCAAACTGCAGCAGCCTTTGCAGAAGTGTACGTTTGTCATCGAAGGAATTGCCGACTGTAAAAATATGAATGAAATGCTGTTAATACAGTGGAATAAAGAAGTAATAGGAAATTTAATAATTATCAGGAAAATGAATAGAATGTAATTGAAACAGCACTCAGGACGTTATTTTTTCATGGGATTGCACCACGATCAGGCACCTGCAATGTATACGAACGTTTACTTTCCTTGCTTCGCGAAAAATATATTTTAATATACATACTTGATCAAGTAAGGGGGAGGAAAAAAGAGAAAGAAATGCGCGAGGACTTCTAGATCTTCGATCTAACGAGGCAGCATGAGGTTTGTCAGAGAGTACGTGAGTTGAGGGTGAAAGGGACCGAGAAAGAGTGAAGAAGATAGAGACAGAGAAGGAAAAGAACACCTGAGTCAGTCTTATCCGAAGTTAGTTACTTTTATTTCATGTCGCGGCTGGCAAGTGCACAAAGTTCACGCTGACATGCAGCCATTTGCATTCTCATTAACATCGTCGACCTTATTTAAATGGGTGAACAACGAGCAGGCAGGCAAGCAAGCAGACAAGCCAGTATATGGTTTAAAGCCTTGTACTAAGGCTGCAAACTCCAGCGGCGTCAGAGCTTTCGGAGCTTTGTGCACTCTACCGTTATTTCGTACAGGAAATAGGAAGCAGCTTGATCACACATATTCCCCCTATCGGTTTTCGAAGTTTAAACTCAGCGTGGCTAATGGCAAACTCGATGCGCGCGGGTACAGTGGAGTACTTGATTGATTTGTCCCTCATGCTATACAGCCTCGTTCAAGAATGTAAAGGAGGCTTGCAGAAAAGCTACCATGGCCATACAAAAATTGATGCATTGTTACTTCGTTCGTTGTGAGAATGTATGCGAAATTTCGGATCGACTGACCCGTTAAAGAATTATAATCCTTTTTATTTGCAGTAATTTCCCATGCCTTTCATGGCATAAGGTTTCACTCGTAGAAATGATACGGAAAACAATAAGAGACATTTTTTGGAAAATGTGACAGACGTTCGGCGATTAATTGTAGTGAAATTAATTGTGATAGTAAATTGGGGCTGTTGTGAGGTGCCGCATACTCTCAATAGTTGTTTTCCTAAACGAGATGAATATCGAGGCAGTACTCTAGTCTAGAGGCCGATGTAGCAGATGTTTCTTCGAGCTTGATAGAAAAAAATATATATATATATTTACCATCCATTTGTTCACAGTCTTTTTATTGATGATTCCAGAACTTACAAACAAATGTTTGCGCAAAATAAATAAAAATGAATAAAGTTATGGGCCTCCATATATGCCCGTGGAAGAAAAGGATTTAGGCCATTGACATGATTACAAAGCTCCCATTCATCTGAAACAAAAATAAAACCAATTTTCTTTATCATTAAGAACGTCATTGTGGCGAGTACTAAAGAGGAAAAAAATTAACATCGGCTGTTGGAAAAAAGTTATTTTTTCGCCCTTTTTAAAGTTAATTTTTTTTAATAGTCATAAAAGTGATTTCGCAATGCCCGAGGTCGGGACGATAGACAGATATATACTAAAGGTCCATACCGAATTTCAAGTCAATCATATGGATAGAACTCGAGATTTTTAGTCAATCAGGTTGAAAAATCTAGTTCCGAGAAAAACGCGTTTAGAGTTTCCAGTATAATTCTAGACAACCACAACTATCTTAGTGGTATAATGGCATGTTATACTTACGTTATATTAATTGACCATGCCTGCCTCATAAAGTGTGCCTTTCTCGACCCCAAAATGATGATTTTCCAAAGCTAGTTCTAACTTGTGAGCAGTTCTAGTTACCTTAGTAGCTTCTGAAGCTCGTATTTCCGCCAGGCAATCCTATTCTGGTCTCATCATTTGATGTCGTAGATATTGGGAATTGCCACATTTTCTTTAGAGGACATATTCTTAAGAGTCTAGACTTTAAGAAAGTGCAGAGAAATGGCTCATTTAGACCTTTCAAATTTCTACACTAGAATACTGTCTTAATAAATCTAGATAATAGAATCATTAAAGAGATGTAATTCGAACTAGCACTTTTGGGCGTGGTCTCCATATTATGCCATTTACAACTGATTTTACTTCACATGTAAAACATATATTAGAGAATTTCAAGCTTGCCAGCGATTGTGTATCTCAAGTGTGCTAAATGTAAACGGGAATCGGTACTTTCCGGGACAACTTCCGCCTTAAATCTCTCAGCTACGTAAAACGATATCCTGCAGGAGTGTATTGCGTCAGCAGTTCGTAGAAGATATTCCCCAATCAAGTTGATATTCAAGATTCCTTCGTTGCTTATAATTGATTCAGCACTCAATTGTGTTAAACTGCTCCCAGAAGTGTTCCTCGTAACAATCCAATTACTCATCCAGAAAGAAAAAAATATGCATCAATTGCAACTTGAGAATTCGTCCCATTTGCCCGACAAATATACCAGATTTTGTTACGAAGACTAATTGTTCTTCCAGTTCGAGCATCAAACCGCTCGAATGAGCTGGTGCCAATCTGATTACGGAATACGCCTAATTGGTATTGTGGGTAATAATACGAGTAACATGAATGTTGGAATACATTCTTAAATCGAGTTTACTCCAGACATAAATTGACGCCGCATAATCTCGTCCCTCATATAAATCAACACCCCATAATTGAATCCCCGTACGTCGTCGCTGAATGAATATTACACTTGAAAAGCTCACTCGCGAGTGAACCGAGTCCCCTTCCCCGGGTGGCCTCTCTTCCAGCGCATTTTTAACGCATACCATAAAACGAGTGTCCCCTGCTCCCAATAGGTACATTACCGTGTCATTGGGAGTTGCGTGGCTTTGACATAGCAGGGGATCCACATATGAACCGAAGTCTCGTTGAAATTATACAAAAAAAAAAATCATCACAGATAAAAATGTAAAAGCCTGCTGGTAGAGGTTGTTAAAGAATATATTGGGATATTGAATAAATTCTGACTATTTTTTCGTGAAAATTAATTCTTTATTTTAAGGGGTTAGGCCACAGTAACGGGTATAAATTCATGTGCGAATTTAACAATTTTTTTCGTATGAAAAAGTGATTCACTCATAAAATTAATTACACATCTATTTAGTATGAATATCAAGCTGTTAGAATTTTTTTTCGATGTACAAAATGGCCGACTACCGATAATTTTTTTAAACTTTTTTAGGCGCTCCGCGGCGTGACATTTAGCGTCCACGTTTTATTTACCTAGAACAAAAAACGAAAATTCTCGTCAATCTACATTAGAATACCTAGAGAAGTACGTACGGAATTAAAAAAAAATTGATGTTGAGGAATGCGTCGTACATTGTATGCGTGCGTATGTGTGGGTGATACAGTTACCAGGCATCGCCTGATTACGATAGACATACCTTCTCCCTTTAGCAGTCGTAGTACGGAGCTAGCCAAGAGCGTGCGCATATTTATCCTTCTTTTCTCGCCAATTATATTCCTACTAATAAATACGTATTTCTCAGTAATCTAAGACTCCTTTTATCAGTAGTGATAAAAACCCAACAATTGTTTTATTCAAAAGTTGTAGGTATTTGAACTTAAGAAATAAATTTTCAGTGAATAATTTCGTATAAAACTTTCGTTCAAATACCTACAACTTTTGAATAAAACAATATGTTTTAAATTCCGTACCCACTTTTCTAAATATTCTAATGTAGATTGACGAGAATTTTTGTTTTTTGTTCTAGGTAAAAAAATTGTGGATACTAAATGTCACGCTGCGGAGCTGTTAGATAACAAGATAAAATATTAGAAGTCGGCCATTATGTACATTAAAAGACACGTATTTTTTCTAACAGCTTGATATTCATACTAAATAGATATGTAATTAATTTTATGAGTAAATCACGTTTTCATACGAGAAAAAAATGTCAAATTTGCACATGATTTTATACCCCTTACTGTGGCCTAACCCCTTAAAAAATCATTCCTAATGCTTTCAAACGTTTCAACCTGTTGTGTGATCCACTCCTAATGATAAAAATCATAATTTTTGAAGCGCCTAAACCAATCTGTGCATGTTGTTTCCGACAAAGCATGGTCGCCGTAAGTCTCAACAAGAATTGTGTGTGCTTCGGCTGCAGATTTTAAAAAAATAAAGCAGTGCATTAAAATTCCCCGCAAGTACACTTTTTGGTATGAAATATGACATGTTTAATACTATGAAAAAAAAAAGTTGTTTACACTTCGGCTAAATGACATACACTGAATTTCAAGCTTGCTTGCAGTACTTCGTTATAGATGCGTTACCATCTTAATGAGTTACGTGAGTTTCAAAGCCAAAAAAAGCATATTTTTTCTATTAAAAAAAATATAATATATAAATTATTTTATTCAAAATGTTAAGCACATAAAAGAGCAACATTTCAACAATATTTAAAAAATATTCATCCAAAAATTTGGGAAAAATCAGCCTATGGGACCTGGTTTCCGGAGGCCCCTAAACAAAGTGTCCGCGTGGTGGTCAGGATAACTCATGATAGCTTTATCTGAAATAAAAAAACCAATTTTTTTCTGTTGGTATATAAGTATAGCTCTTGATTGAACGAAGGATTTTTATAAAAATTACAATTTGAATTTTTGGCCGAATTTTATGAAAAATAGTTCGATTTTTGGTACAATTTCCACTACGTATAACCCTGTAAAATTAGTTGTAATCGAAAAAAAAACAATTGCATTGCGAAATAGCATTGACTAGTTTAATCACTAGTCAATGCTATTTCGAAGAAGTGTTCAACATTTCAATAAGATCGGTGCATTAATTTTTGAGAAATCGTGTCCAACGACTTCAAAAATAGTGTTTTGAGAAAATTGCGATACACCTGCGTTGCTCCCGGCCAGACTTTCCCAACGGAGGGAATTCCCAAAGGCTCTCACTCCTAGAATGTTACTCCGATTGACTTGAAACTTTGGAAGAATATTCGAGACATATTGTGCTATTAGATAATAAAATTTAAAAAAATTGATTTTTTTTATTTTCAACCCCACGTAAGCCCTTAAACTGCACGCACGCAGTTCTGGTAACGCCATCTGTTGGAAAACAGCGAGAACTTATTCAACGTCCTAAATTAATAATTCGAGAAAATATAACAGAGTTTCGCTGTGCAATATCATATCCGCCTGCCAGACTTTATGATCCCGCGTGGACTTAAAAAAACTCGTCTCATTTCGTGCGAAACTAGCCACGAAATTGCTAGATTTGGTAATACAGACAAGTAACTATTGCGAATTCAGCTCATTGTGCCTAACATTCAACGTACGTCCTGCGAGATGCTACGACGCCCCGATGCACATTCAGAATTCGGTTCGTAAACACGAAACTTCAGTTGGTCGCACTTCAACAGGGAGTATACTGTAAGCATATGTGAAACAGTGAATGAGAAAGAGAGACAAAAAAAGAGAGAGCGCGAGGGAAGGCTTGCATTTTCCATAGAGAGGGTACAGAGCAACCGCAAACTAGTTTGGAGCCAGGCGCCCACATGCCTCTCCCAGACCTTACCCTTTTAAATTAAATGAGTTAGGCTGCATTATAGAGTGACTCGCAAATACCTTTTCCTCTCTCCCTCGCTCGCAAAACCTCGTTCGTGCTTCAAGAATTTATTTCTCGCCTCTGAACACTTTTTTTCATTTCGCAGTTGGCTCGCGATGCAGTTGATGCGTTTCTGTATTGTTATATATTAATTTGTGAATATGCGCTGCGCGGCGGCACATCAAGGCAGGAACAGTGAACACCTCATTTCTTCGCGGCTCTAATAGCGCGAAAAATGGTGGCCACGACGCGGCTGTTGAACCAGTTGAGTACCTGGCGCTCGCTATGATTTCCGGTAAGCGCTTGAGCTTCAATTATATACGCCAAGTACTTGAACCCCCTCCCCTGCACGGCCTCTTCTCGAAAGGACCACGAAACTCACTTGGAAAAATTGGATATAGACCTCGCTCCTAACGAGTTTGAGTTTCGATCTCATTTAACCGGAACCGAATTCTGAAATACCAGCCTTTTCAGAATACAACAGTGATGAATAGCTTCCCAGGAAAGAATATACAAATGGGCCATCGCTGGCCCAGTATTGCGCCTACGGTTGTTCATGGTTGGCCGACAATTGGCTGCCAGCACTGGGCGACGGATGGCTAAGAGCCTAAATGATAAGTCCGGGCCTCCGTCGATTTTTATCTTTGGCCCAGCGTTGGTAGCCAATGTTGGCCCGTAGATCACTATTGACTATCGCCCGGTTCTGTAATGCCATCGTCGTCCCGACGTCGGCCCAAATACGAACCAACATTGGTCGAGTCTCGGCCGGATATCGGCTTATTGTCGAAATGAATTATTCGGCCCGTGGCAGCGGACGAGCGTTGGCCAAGCGTCGGGCAAGCAAGATATGAAGCGTTGATTTTATATCGGTAATTAGCCGACTTACAGCCAATATCAAGCCAACGTTGGCTTAAGATTGGCCAGTATTAAATCAATGCTGGGCCAACGTTAGCTTGCCATCGTTGTATGCAAACTGTATATATATATATAGTTTGCAAAAACAATACGTATTGAAAACGAATTACAATGACAAACATCTTTTACACACCCTTGATTTAATCAAGAATATATGAAATATTCTTATCATTGTAAATCATTTTACAATATACATTTCAATTGAAAGTACGCATTTTTAATTCATTTATCAAACAGTTTGGTGTATTTAATAAAAAGAGATAATCATACATTATATTCGATGTCCTTATTAACAGTTTGTAGTTATTAACAGTTAATTGACGTTTAAATAATATGAAGAGAAAATAATAGTTTTACTTTAATTAAACTAGATACTTTTGTTTTACTTAAGTCACAGCATAAAATCACAGTTTTTTAAAATAAAGCTCTACTTAAGTCACAGCAAAAAAACAGTTCTCAAAGAAAAGTTTTACATAAATCACAGCATATAAATCATAGTTTTCAAAAATAAAGTTTTTGTTGAGTCACAGCAAAAGTATAGTAATAGAAAAAAAACCCAAGTACTTGTTTAATTACATAAAAAATAAAAATTATGATTTCAGCCCAAAAAACGAAATTTTGACAATTTCCTTTCCAATAAAATTGTTGCAATACTTTAACAGTAGTGACTCAACAAATTCAAGAATGAAACGAAACGTAGAAAATAAAACGTAAAAATAATAAAATTATGCGCGTAAACTTGTTTAAATTATTATTTGGTTCACGTTGTCAGCTGGATTTTTGTAATTTATGAAAGTTCTCTTGCGTCGTCTTCCAGCACGGTCACTGGCACCAGCCAACCAGTGAAAAAAATGAAATTTTGACAATTTCGTTTCCAATACATTTTTTGCAATACTTTAACCGTAGTGAATCAACAAATTCAAAAATGAAACGAAACGTAAAAATAATAACATGATGCGCGTTAACTTTTTTTAATTATTATTTGGTTCCTCTTCGCGGACGTTTACGTTGTCAGCTGGATTTTCGTCATTTACGAACATTCTCTCGCGTCGTCCTCCAGCACGGTCACTGGCACCAGCCAACCAGCGGCTTATTTTTGGCACTATTTTAAGTGGTTCCGTGGCTGTGGCTGAAAATTTTTCTTCGACAAACTCTGTGAAAAAAACAGTCATTGCACATCCGTGAATCAAATGCCGAAAATGTGCATTTTAGAAGTAAAAATCTGCGCAGTATTCACTCAACATCTCAATAGATTCATTTTGTCCCTAGAGATCCGATATAAAAAATGTCCTGAATTTTAAACGTTTACATCCGTCAAATTAACAATAATAATTAAATGCGTTTCTGGCAAACTTTTGTTTTTCAATTTTCTGATAGACTAGTTTATTAAATGAAAACTATACTCAGAGTCTAGGCATGCCAAACGATGTGTCAAATGAATAAAGAGCAAGATGAGTTTTCAACTGGGAATCGTGGAGAGAAAAAAGTTAGATGAGACGAGAGAAGAGAGACGTAACAAGAAAGGGATACATATATATTGCGATATCGTAGCAGGAGCATAAGAGTGGGGGGCGGGGAGCGAGCTCTCACGAGCTTGGTAAATACGATGTATAACGGAAAATCTTAAATACGACAAGTTTTCGCGATGATGTTGAAACAAAATCTATTTTGACGATATAAAAAGAATTGGATTGTTAAAAAAAAGAAAAGGCTTATACTACGTACATTTGCTCAGATAAATTAATGTAAATTATACTATTATACTATACCTTTGATGCACTGAAAAGAAATGGTGGAACTAAAATTGAGCTTCCCCATGTTCGCTTTAGTTTTCCTGCCAACGCCGCTGTACTTGAGCTGCACTGCCTTCTCCATCAGCGCAGGCATAATGACTGCAATGTCGTCTTTGACCGATTTCGTTCCAACCGTGATAGACCAGAAGAAATGTTTCTGAAATATTAATGAGACATAATAAGGATTAAAGAATTCAGTAATTACACACAGAGTAACAAAACGTATTTGAGATAAACGTAAATACCAGAGCATTTCTCTTTTCGGCGTCTACCCGTAATTCTTCCTCAAATGCGGATAATTCCTCCACAGTTTTGATCGGTAAATTTCGACCGATTGTTGTTCGGGCATCTTCTTCCTGATGAATAGCCGCTATTGGCGCTGAAGTAATTAAATTTTTCACTTCATTTGTTTTTTTATCGAAGTCCCAAAGAATACTTCGTTTTACGGATTCTAATTTCCGATTGAATGAGTATTGCACTTCTTCGAGTTTTCGATCGAAATGCATTTTCAATGAGTCTGGAAAGATATTATTTCCTTACAATATTTTTTACATTTTTGTGTGCGAAAGGATTTTTCTAAGCTTTCTTGTATTAAAAAAAGATATACAGTACAGTACTACCTTGTAATAAGGGCCCTCGTTATATACGTGCATGTTATGTACATGTACATACGCGTCATGACATGTATATACCGTAACGAATATACATGTATATATGTACACAACATAAACATGAGAATAATATCTAATGACAATCTCTGGGGTCTAAACACGTGTTATTTGCAAATCACTCGTTCGCTTATAACGAAGAGTCCACGCCAAAGTTAAAAGGACCTGACATACACAGGGGGAAGCGATAAAACTCGCTCGAGGGAAAAGAAGGCGAAATTCTCTTATAACGAGGACTCTTGTAGCGATGTGGTACTGTATATGGTAGATTCATTAAAAACGAAAATAATTTTGAAAAATCATTTTTCTTTAACGAAAGAAACTTTCATCGAAAACAACTTACCAATCAGAGCTGATTCCCTGTCGACAAACTGGTCTCCATTACTAACGCAGTTTTTATTGTTTTCAGCACGATAATTGTGCTGATCGTTTTCGAGGACTGTTTTCTCAAATACTTGATCTGTAACAAAAAATATTATTTCACAGAAACTTCTCAAAACGAAGGTAGCAATATAGCATTGCGAATAAACATATTTTAAACAGATTTTTAACGTGATTTGAATACAAATAGCTTACCAAAAACTAAAACGTTTCCCTCATTCAAACTTGTGACTACAACGTCTGCGTCGATAGGAATTTCTGTTGAATTTGTACAAGTAAAAAAGTGAAGTATTTCCTTTAACTATGGTAAACTCGTACTTTTTATCTTTTGGGGGTTTTGTATTTTTTAAACTTACTATCTATGTTGGTGAGATCTAAGGTGTAGTTCAGCTCTGGTAGTGGATGTTCCTCGTCTAGCGTCTCCATCAATGACAGTTGCGTTTTTCCCACATTATCTAGAATGTGTGTACTGGCCTCGCTGTCCTCGCTCTGCAATTCCATTCCTCGGAGAGCCCTTTTCAAACGACGCATACCTTGGTCATAGTTTTCTGAAATATAGATTTAGAATACTAATGTTGTAAGAGGTAGCGACTACGTAGACATGTGAAAAAAGTGAAAATGTGAAAATATCCTACTTCGGCAAGAATCTACCGCAAGAGCCTGTCACGATGACCGGTCGACCACGATGACAGACTCCTGAAAAAATTGTGTAGAAACACATTAAATGTATTTTTACACACTTTTCTCCACCATGACCGACTCTCGCCGAAGCCTATCTGTACATTAGAAAATTGATGTCAAGCATTTTTTATTTTAATTTTATAATTTTATGCTCACTCGCTGTGTTAAGAACGGTGGTTACGACGTGGGAAATCCAGTTATCGCAAGGCTTTTTTTTTTCCTTCACCCACTTGGTAAGCGTCGTGGCAGAACATTCCGGGTACCAACAAATCATGTTCCCATTATCGGACTTTGAAATCCACGAGCTCGGAACAAGATCGACAATGGGAACTTTTCTCTTCCTTTCGTCTAACTCGATGATACTGAAGCTGTTTGTCTCATCAATCGTGTTTGAATTATCTGCAGATTCTGCGTACTCCTTATTTTTTGCTGTTCTGAAAGGAGAGGTTATGAGAGGTTATGTGAAGTTCAAATTACTATGAAATGTTCGAAAGAAATTTGATCTCGCATCTTTTTTCATTTTTCCACTTACCTTTCTTTTTTTTCTCTCAATGAAGGCATTTTTTTGTCCGTGCGGTCTCAATTCGCTTGCACTAGTCCTGAACGATTTATTCTTGACGCGATGAAAACACAACGTGGGTGATTTCTACGCGCGCAAAACCGAGGGGTCACATGACATCTTCACATGTGGCGCCTTCTGTAGGATACCGCGGCGCATTTGAAATAGATTTTTTTTAATTCGATGAACTGAAAAGAAAACAATAAATAATAAATAATATTAGAAAAACAAAATAATTAAAATGTTAGTAATAATTACTGAAAAAAATGGTACAGAAAACTCTTTAAATAAAGTTAGAATACAAATTATTTTCGAGAAGTTTCTATAAAATTTTATTAGAATTTTTTAATATAATTTTTTACTCACGAGTGAAGCAGTGTGACCACATATGAAACGCCTTCCAGGTGTAATCTCAGACATTTATTTGAGTATTCCGTAACGGGCACAATTACCGATTTTTGTGATATGTTTTCAATTTGAAATAATCCAAATTTTTTAGAGTCATCCGGAATTGAGAAAATATTTGTTAGCGCCACTTGATATCCTCTCATCATGTATTTTGCCCCTGAATTTTCACCGTAATTTTCATTGTTTAAAATATTCGAGACAATTAAAACTTCGTCGTTCTTTAGTTGAACAATATTGTTCGGATATTTCGATTCTATGATTGTGCCGTGTAATTCAAGTTTCTCGGAGACTCCTTCATGAAAAACAGCACTGTCGATGGTCTGCCGAGGCACTACTTTCGAGTAGTCGAGAGCGTCCAGTTCCGTTAAACGATTCACAACTTGAGCCAGAGGATTTTTCGGAGAGCGAACTAATTTTTTAAATTTGCCCAAAAAATTTTCTGCCCAAAAAGCAGATATTTCAGTTAATGGGACCTTGAAATGTCGCACGTCATCCGAAATATGAATGAGATTGTGGATATTCAAAACCTGTGAGTCCACTCCATACAATGCTGGCATGAGAGAAAAAAATTTTCTCAGTAAGGAGTCTGCGTAATCGCAATAAGTGACAGCAAGTTTTTCGCTGTTCAGTAGGCGACATGCCACTGATAACAACACAAAGTGTTTGTAAAGGGTACTCGATAACACATATTGAAGGATTATCGGCCCACAATATAATAAAAAAAATCGGTATTGAGTGGCTTTCCATTTTGACAGCTCGTCCACATCGAACACCTTTCTTTGAAAATCACTCGGTATCTGCAACTCTAGTGACGTCATTAAACGTCTGAAATACTGCAGTTTTTCAATTTTTATTCGCTGAGGACTCTTTCTTAATATCCACTTTTCCAGTAGGAGCTTCATGACGCCTAGATAAAGTAAATGCATACTGTCCAGCGCAACGGATTTTACGATATTGAATTTTGGCAGTTTTAGTAAAGGTGAAACGAGATCCGGTAGATGATGTTCAGGATCTTTTTTCAAGATAAATGATTTTTTTGTACGCTTTGCACAATGCAGATCCGGATAAACTCTTTTTTTATTCACGGTGATGCCAGGGGTAACACACCTTTCACATGCATGAAAGCCAGTGTGGCCCTTGCAGCATGTTAAGAACGAGCGTGCTGGATTGTCACAAATCACGGCTTTGACACGAAAAGAATAATCTTTTCCGCTGATTTCTATACCATTTCTTATTAAGCTTTCAGCTTCTGACACAAAATCGGACAAAAATTCCATTACATCTTGAGGCTTAGAATCGCCCAAGTACAAAGCGACAAGACGAGGAGCACTCTCGTATTTTGGGTGAAAAACTTTCATGACGATGGGCCAAAATTGTTTATTGGAGTTTCGATATACCTGAACTCCATCGACGTTGACATAAATTTCGATTTTCTCCTCTTTATAATTCTCCGGTGATATCATTTTTTGGAGCTGAATTTCTATTCCCAAGTAGATAAAACTTCCAGCCGTTCCTTTTTTGCTCGTCATGAGCTTCATGTTATTGCATCGCACATTACCTAACAAACCTTGGGCAGTTTGAGGTAAATCGGTGTATCCTTCCGATCTTAGGAGTTTCAAAAAATCGGTGAGGACGTTATGCCTCAAAGTACCAGCATGGCACAATGCAAGTTCTATCAATTTGTCCTTGATCGATTTTTTTTCAGGATTACTCGTTTGGACTTCCGAATCATTGGTTTTCTCGACTTCGTCAGATTTATCGAACTGGTTGTCACTGCTGTCCGTACTTTGTTCATTTTTTTCAGAAGTGTCACTCTGCTCATTTTCTTCGTACTCCGTACTCTCAGAAATTGTTTCAAAATGAAGTTCACTTGTACCAGCACACTCATTATTTTCTTCATTTTGTTCTATTTCTGCACAAATTCCGTCATTTTCACTGACACTGTCATCTCGAAATTGACTGGTTTGACCATTCTCACACGTAAATTGATGACATGCACTTTTTTCACTCTCGATTGCATCGGGTTTAAAATCGATCGAATATTTCATTTTTTTTAAAGCACGACTTTTTTTTACATGAAAATATGATCGTTTATGCATGATGATTTTTATATGTTTACGCCGTGCAAAATACGAGTGTTCAAAATCGAAGATTGCCGGAGAGCGCGCGAGGAATTATAACAGTGAACAATTTTGTGGAGATTCGCAAAGAGTACGCCGCTGTAACCATAACCATAAATGTGCTCTGAGAAACTAAGCAAGCATATTAGATTTCCGAAACAGCAGCCAACATTTGCCGACCATTCACCGACCATTTGCCGATTGCTGCCTCAGTATTGGATACTGACAGTAGGCCCAACGCTGGGCCAAGTTTGAATTCTGACTGTAGGCATAGCATTGGCACGTAACGGTGAAACGAGCTTGAACGCCCAATCGTCCATCGGGATACGATATATTGTGGGAACTCGCTTTTTATATAAACATATGTATATACATTTATATTTAAATAAAATAATAGATTCTCCATTTATCTTTCGCTACATATATGCTCACTCGCGAACGTTTATTTTATGCGAATAAATTAAAATTTGTCAAGTATTTGTTTGAAAAAGTTTATAAAATACCCTGTATATTTACATTGGATCAACGTTCGCGATAAGCTACTAAAAATATATTGGCTACAATTATCCCAACCAAACAATGGCCAATAGTTGGTGATCTTTCTTATGCCAATCATAGAATATAGGATTGGTTGCCAATCGGTAAAAATGATCAGCCAACCGTAGACTCGGGCTTGGAAATCAAACATCGGCTAGGTATCGGGTATACCTCGTGAGGTTTGATTGGCTAAACGTCGGGCCAGCATTGGGTGCCAACCATCGGCTCAGAGGGAACTTGTTATTATAAGGTACAAGTTGGCTGTAAGCTGGGCCAGCATTCAGTGCCGACCGTAGAATGCCAATGTTCGGCCATGCGTTGGCCTGATTGTCAGCATCGGCGATTCTTTCCTGGGTTTATCTCCCTTGCACGCTCTCTCAATAGGGGTTTTTCATTGTTTCGCAAATTTACTCCAGCAGAGGAAATACGGTTCAGCGCGAACCTTATTCTTTCACCACTCTGCATACATTTATTGGAGAACCGTTTATTCGTAGTGGAGAATATAACGAGTGTTTCCACGTTGAGAACAGCTTTTGACTCCAGGCGCGGAGAATTTCATGCCCAGTGGGAATTAACCTATTTTGTGCCAGAGGTACAAAAAGTGCCAGAGGTGCCCCCTGTACACGTTCAGATCCCTGCGACTCAACATTGTTTGACTACATTTGTCAGCGGTCCATACCGTGTTAAGGATACGGTTAATAATGATTTTTATTGAGGACGAAGTCATGCTATTCCTTCCGGCAATTGTGAGCGGCTAGCAGAAAGATATGAACTCCACAGCAGCATCCAAATATCGCAATCATCTATTCAAGTCATACCGGGAACATCAGGTTATATGACTTGGCTTACCCTTTATTTGAAATGCAATCTGTATTGGCAATCTATTATGCGTAATATTAGAATGCACTCTAATACGCCTTCGCTATGAAGCCCATGGAACGAACAATTACGTAGTTTGCATCCTCCAAATGCAGCAAAAATTATTTTGAAACATTTGGCTATTTAATTAGAAGAGTATGTGGCTTCGGACGGAACCCACATACTCTTCAAATTACACAAAGAGCCGGGAAAGCCTTCGAACATAAATGGGGCTATTTAGTTCCCGCATTCTATTACGTTATGATCGAAACGTTTTTTTTTTATTTCTAGGTTTTTATTTTTAAATGCAAAGCGTGAAAATAGTTGGAGCAGGTAGCCCAAAGCTGAGCGAGAAAAAATCGACGAATAAAATTAAAGTTTGTTTAAATTTAAATAAACTTTGGTCTACCTCTGTTGCTCTCTTTTGAACACACGCACACACGATCAAACACAAATACGGGCGGATTTATACGAGTTTTCCTGCTGTCGCTTCGCCTCCACCCGACTGAGATTAAAGCTTTAAAGCACTCCTATGATCCAAACTTCAGCACCACATGGAATGACACTTCTACAACGATTCCTTATCGGAGTCTTCACTTTCCACTGGCATCAGTTATCCCACTTTTCTCGTCTTTTGTAATACCCGCCAAAAACGTCCAAATGAAAAATAGAGAGACAAAAATCTCGACATTTTGCGGATGTGCTCAGAAAACATGTTATGCCAACGACAGTGAAACATTCTTTGATCTTGTTTCTTCGTGGAGTTTTCCTTAAATCATGATACCTTTGTGACTATCTCTGTTGCTTTCTTTTGAACACACGCACACGCGATCAAACACAAATACGGGCGGATTTATACGAGTTTTCCTGCTGTCGCTTCGCCTCCACCCGACTGAGATTAAAGCTTTCTCTACTGTAGCACGAGTTCATAAGCTGCGAGCTTTTACCGTGGCTGCAATGGACTGATGCGAGTTGTACGACGAGGCTGGCTACCCATCGTACATACTTTATAAAATGCATCAATGTGGAGCACATCAAGATACACATATGACTTAAACCAGCAGTCCAAAAGATTGTTCTTTTATATTTTTTGTATCTTCACGTTCGGGGACGGGATCTTTTCGTTTCCGGCTAAGAGCGGAACGTGGAGCTAGAACACTAGTCATGCAAACCACGCAGTATACTTTACTTATTTAAAGTTGTCGAAAGAATTACCCGTTTCTCATCATTTCTCATATGTTCGGGCAAATATCATAACCGACCTATTATGCGAAAGTGTATCGAAGTCATTGAATTATTTTGGGGACAACATTTAGGATGAGAAAAAAAAATTCATGAAAAAAAAACACACAAAACAATTAAGTGGCTATAACAGTGTGAACGCTGAAAATTTGGGTGATTTTCGGGAATTTTTTGGAAGAAAAGTACTTAATGAAATGTTTCGGAAAATTAAGAATATATTTGGCTGTATTGGACCTATATTACATAATTATTTCATAGAAAAATATTGAGATCCAAGCGACTTATGCGCTGCATTCGGAGGCACAAAAAAAAAGTTCCTCCACTGCTGACATGATTCTGGCCGATTGGGTAGCTGAAACCGAAAAAGGAAAAAAGAATTGTCCTTAAATGTCCTTAAACTGGAAGGTATTTCCTGTACAATGACGTAGGATTTTCGAAACATATTAAAATCTAACAAAATAGCGTAGTTATGAAAAAAAGTCTGTTTTCTTGCCTATAAAATGGTCGTTTTTTTTCAATGCCAAATCGTCCATTTTTATCCAATCAAAAGTATCTTATGTCATTGTAAAGTAAATATATTCTAGAGTACTCAGTTCAAATTTCAAGTAAATCGGATAATTGCTCTTTGAGTTACAATTTCAGAAAATTTGAAAAGTCTCGTTTCAAGAAAAACGCGTTTAAAGATTTAACTATCGATTTTTGCAAGATAAAATGATATTGATATAAATTATATGAATGATAATGATATTCTTGAAAGTTTAAACTGTAGAGAAAGGCAAAAAAATCGATTTTTTGAAAGTGTCACACTGGTATAACTCCTTAAATAGATATTTATGTTCTAGAAATATCGAGATACCAGCATGGGATTGCGAAATAGTATACGACGCCAAGAGATCCAAATTTTCTTTTTTATAACTTGGCGTCTAGACGTTACCGCGTCTTTTGATATGCAAGAAATGCTCGACGAACTGTGCCCCTTTAATGAAGCGCTTTTGGAGCTGCGGTCTGTGACAATAATCACCGTGACACGGTTCTCGTCGGTCCTACAGTCCGACATAATTTTTTTTCCTCGTTACTTTTACGTTCTTTCTGGGAACGAAAAAAAAATAGGTCTCTATGAAAATGAATTGCAGTTTACTTTAGTGGGTCGACGAAGTGACACGTTTGAAAAAAAGTATACCATTCTCTATTGGATCGGAGATCATTTCGCGCTACAATTCAGTGCTGCCAACGTATTGCAATTAATTCCTTTGTCGTTTAAATTTTTGCTCAAATCACGTTTAAGGTTGTTATGGGGTTTAGCCGGCGAGGGTGAAGCACGAGGGAAGCGCTATATGCTCATGCACGGAGTCGAGAGACTGTTACCAATGTTAGCTTTCGAATAATCCTCATATTCAACGTACGTTTCGAACTATTTTTCTACATATATTTGTAAAAATATGCATTTTTGATCATTCGGTGATTACATTAAGTGTTTTCATTACTTTGTATAATTATTTTCTATAACTTTTTCTCGCTCAATTAACGCGAAACGAATTGGCAACCTCGGAAATCGTGGTCCGCCACAATGCCCAGGTTGGCAGAAGTGTCGCGAAGTTGAAGACATATGCGCTCCGTTCGTAACCTCAATCTCGGCCGAAGGAGCTGTCAAAAATGAATATCCGACCGAGTAAACAAATTCCGCTGGAAAGAAAAAGTGTGTACTAAAGCTGTCTATAATCTCGAAAAAAACAAAAACTTTAATGACTTTCCGATATTCTAAAAAAATGTATGTATGAAAAAAAATCTGCGTTATTTTGTCTTTGCCTAGAAATGTCTAGAAATGTATAATTTCTGGACATAGTTATCGAATTAATATTAAGTAATTATTACTAATTAAGAGAATACGTACCCATAATATTCGTTGTTAATTATTCTCACCCAATAGTTTGAATTTCCCGGGCATAATTACCGAATACCGATAAGATAGGCCATCTGCGTTGCCATGATTGCACAGGCTAATATTTTGTGTGCTTGATTTTCGCACAAATTCGCTATCAAAAACATGAATAATTTTATAACGGGACTGTGAATCCTCATTTTCACGGTACCAAGGGTTATTCCGATAATTAGTCAAACCATGCCTATTTTTATAGCTCCGTGTTAGCATTTTCCTAGCAGATATTAATAATGTATTGAAAAATGATCGGGAGTTTTCCCGATCATTAGCGTAATGTAATTACCCCACGAAGTACGTCGAGTTTCCGAATTATTTTCTAAAAAAACAATACTGCGGATCGTATCCAAACTGCATAGGACTGCAAGGGATTATAAACGTCCAGAAACGATGTCACCTCGATGGTAGCATTTCGCTCTAATCCGATAACACCCTTAAACGTCTGTTTTCAGGAATCGGCGGCAGGCATTGCAAAGTGAGGGCCAGACGATGCTGGAGAAAGGGCCGCGAGTGGAGAAAGTACGATAATGTGGTCGACATGGCCGCGAACGAGGCGGAAGTGGCGAGATCCGCTCTCAAGCAAGGGTGAATGGGAACGCGAGCGACAGTCTCAAACCGAGCGTCTTCGCAATTCCTCATCATCGCCACGTCGTCACAATCACAGCCACCATCATCATAACCATCGTCGTCATCATCATTATCATCGTCATTATCATCATCATCATCGTCGTAGAACCGGCTTTCGTATCATATACTCGATGGTACTGGCAGCTTGGGTCGCGAGTAACGAGGCCAAAAGCATCGAGTGCCCCCAAACCGAGACCATACCGGGATGTCCGTGTTACAATTTTGAGGATGGCTTGTTTCTCGAGTGTGCCGGCGCTACCGAGGAATCGCTCAGGATTGCGCTCAATGGGGTGCTGTCCGTCGCCGGTGCCGAAGGTATCGTGTCACTTTACTTTTATTATCGCTAACTTTTATATGCCCTACGTAAATGCGTTTCATACATTTGCCCATATCGTAAAACCGACGCGTTATAAACATAACATCGATCCACTCCACTACGGGCTCGTTACCGTTACCGTTTGGTCAGTAAAACTTCGATGCTATACGGTCCTGTTTTCCATACAGCGATCTGTCCTCCACGCACGAACCTGTATATGCGAAAAGTTCATTTCGAAGACTGCTTCAAAGAAGGTTCTCAAAATCGCTTTATATGAAATCTCTTATATTCATCCAGAGGTGATTTTGAATTGGAGTTTTCGTAATGTTGAGTAATGGAACAATTGGCTACTACGAGGACGGCACCCAAAGTCAGCCGTCCTCAAAGTCACCTTTCGTATATTTACACATGGGAATGTATATTACAGCCAGGGAGAGTTAGTGACCTCGAAGCGTGAACGACCAAGTACAGGTGGGTTTGCGGTGCAGTAACATATGAGGTGCACTAGGGGCGCTCCATTATACAGCACGTTAGACCTGTACCAGGCAAGATACACTCCTGCGAGCCGCTATGCGCCAAGTAAAAAATAAGAACTGACCCGAATAGGATATGCCTCGCGACGCGACGCGACCTACTCTCCACCAGGGGGCCATTTATTCAATCTCGCTCGCTGGGGCATTTCAATTTCAAACTGGCGCGACTTGTTTACCCCTGAATCTCTCCACCAGCCTCACTTGCAGGTACTCTTGTGAATCTACGTGGGTGGATCATTTTCATTTGCGGATTGAGCCCGGTGCGCTCCCCCCGCCCTCTCGAACTTTCCTCTCGAACCCTCTCGAACGTCACCTCGTGATGGACGATGGAGAGTGAGGGGAAGAAAGATAAAGAAACAACTAACTTGACATATTTCCGTTCGCCGCTCGTGTCTAATGTCCGGAGACAATTTTGTCGATGGAATCAAATATACGTATACGGAGACTCCGCGATCGTTCACCTTATCGCGAATTCGACAAGCCGAGAAATGCGCCTCATAATTATACATATATCACCGTTCGAGATACCGCGACCAAAATAACCCCAGACGGTACACTGAGAAAACAAACCAATTGAATGAAAAAAATACATTGGTTGGCCCAAATAAATTTCTGATCACGGAGTGCCACCGATATATGACATTGTTACAATACTATAAAATATTGGGAAATGTGATTGATTTTAATAACACATTATTTTATTTGAAAATCTCTTCTATTCTTTCCATATCTCCATTATCCTCAAAATAAAATGATAATCTGTTGAAGTCATTCTATATACAATGTGTAGATGTATGGATGAAATAATTAAGCGATTGCTACAACATTTTTTATTTCGTACAAAGATTTTATCTATAAAATGGGTTATTTCTTTACTACATCAAAACGAAAATGCCATTAGACGTAACATCTTCGTACTCTATACAATATCAAAAGTGCAATATCATGCGACTAGTATGAGATAGAGACAGGTGTATAGCATGATTGAAATATCAACAATATGGATCCGAAATAATGGTATTTTTTGCCACAAATTACAGGTGTCATCTGTAGCAACGCATTTAGTCTTTGGTAAAAATTATATATAAATTCGATGGAATAAATGTTCAGTGCAATCGAAAGAATATATTTATGAATTCGAGACGTCATGTTTTAATGTGATTGTGCACTTGCAAACATTTCTTGATTGTTGGTTCAAATAAATGTACACTCATGAGATTTGCTGAAAATATTTGACAAATCGCATGCGGTTCTTTGGAATAGGATAGAATTGTCACAATAAAGTGTTTGATCGAATTCGTTTTATTAAAAAAATTGAGTTTTTCAATTTTTTTTAAATCTTAATTACAAAGTGAGCATTAGAATGATCATCCATGATAAAATTGGAGGGAATATCAGATATCCAATGGAATATCCATGGAGAAAATATCAGATATTCAACTGATAAGAACAGATACCACACTTTGATCTTAGCCACAGGCCAAAAAGCGATGGTTTTTAGAGTTTTTCCGGCGTTTAAGTAGATTTTCAGTTCGCGCTACGCTTACGAGAAACGAGCGCACTTGCGGCTTCTAGCGGTTACTCTGAGAACTACAGGTTTCCTCACACCTATAATTTCGGTGGCGCTCGACCATGATTTGGTTGAATTTTTTGATCCAAATGCGCAAGAAACAAATTTTATTTTTGCATAATTTTTAACCAATTCAGACATTTGCTTAATATTTTTCAATCAAAATAAAATATTAATATTTTAACGAATAATGTACTTGAAAATCAATATCGGATATGGTGAAAAAAATAAAATAACATATTTACTCAATAGAAATTTCATCTGAATCAAACGAGTGAAATTCAATTTTTCTTGTGTACTCGAATCAACAATATTTATGTTATGAATTGAAACGCTTTTTTGTTCGTTGCAGAAAATGCATTCAAAACTATATAATTTGTTCGCCATAATGTTTTAAATAGTTTCAATAATATATTGTTTTCGGCTAACAATATATATTTTGACTGAAAAAAAAACTTTTAATTTGATCATGTTGTTAAAGTGAATAGGGTTTTGTTTGAACTAATAAAGCCGATTATTTACACCAAAAATTTTACAATTGAATCAACGAAATTTCATTCAATGACACCAATGATATTGGATCAATGATTTTATTTTCTCAGTGTACAGGCATCGGAGTTATCTTCGCTATTGAGACTGGGCGATAATTGCTCGCTTTATTTTCAGAAGCGGTGGTACAGTCGTTGAGCGTTTACGAGCTGGACCGTCGGGTCGAGGAGCTCCGAGGGACTGTATTTCCACCGGGCACTCGGATACGTCACCTTCAGATATCGCATTCGGGTATACGCGAGGTTAACGAGGACGCGTTCGAGAGGATCAGATCGAGCCTCGAGTCGTTGGGCCTGGTGGCGGGTCATTTGCAGCACGTACCGCAAAAAGCGTTATCGAATCTCAGGCGTCTGAGCGCCCTCGATCTCGAGGGTAATCACATTCACGACTTGCCGAGTTACAGTTTCTACGATCTGTCCCTGGTGAAGCTCAATTTGAAGGGCAATCAAATAACGAAGATATCAGAATACGCGTTCAGCGGTCTCGAGAATACCCTGACCGATCTCGATATTGCGGAAAACAAAATACGAATGTTTCCAATGACGGCTCTACGGCGTCTCGAGCATTTGACCTCGTTGAGGCTCGCTTGGAACGAGATATCACAGTTGCCCGGCGACGGTTATTCGCGTCTCGACGCCCTTAATTTCTTCGATCTGAGCAGCAACAATTTCGTGATAATACCCTTGAATTGTTTCCGGTGTTGTCCGTTGCTAAGAACGCTGACCCTCTACTACAACGCGATCGAGTCGGTTGACAAGGACGCCTTCATATCGCTTATCGATCTCGAGTCCATTGATCTGAGTCACAACAAAATCGTGTTTCTCGACGTGGCCACTTTCCGTGCCAATCAAAAGCTCCGATCGATCGATCTTAGCCACAACCACATACACTATATACGCGGTGTGTTCTCAAGGCTGCCCGAACTCAAAGAGCTCTTCCTCGCTGAGAACAACATACTGGAGATTCCGGCCGAGGCATTCGCCGGTAGCACCAGCCTGTCCGTCGTTTACCTCCAGCAAAATGCAATACGCAGAATCGACTCGCGAGGACTGGCGAGCCTCGGTCAACTGGGTCAGCTCCATCTCAGTGGCAATTACATCGAGAAAGTGCCGCGTGATTTTCTCATGCATTGCGAGAATCTGTCCACTCTTTCCCTGGACGGCAATAACATTCGTGAGCTCGAGGTCGGCACGTTCGCCAAAGCTAAACAACTTCGAGAGCTTCGATTGCAGGACAATCAAATAACGGAAGTGCGACGCGGTGTGTTCACACCGTTGCCCTCGCTGCTCGAGCTGCATTTGCAGAACAACGCCATCACCGATATGGAGACCGGTGCGCTGAGGTCCCTTCACAGTCTCCAGCACGTTAATCTTCAGGGCAATCTTTTGGCGGTCCTCGGGGACGTGTTTCAAGTGTCGAACGACGCCGGACAAAACGCCGTTGGTAGCAGTTCATTGGTATCCATTCAACTCGATAACAACGGCCTCGGAGTATTGCACAATGATTCCCTTCGCGGCCAAGCTTCCGTCAGGATCATGTGGCTCGGCCACAATCGTCTGACCCGACTACAGGCACCTCTCTTTCGCGATCTCCTACTCGTCGAGAGGCTCTATCTCACGAACAATTCTATATCGCGTATCGAAGATACCGCGTTTCAACCGATGCAAGCCCTCAAGTTTCTCGAGCTGAGTATGAACCGGCTAAGTCACGTCACCGCAAGAACTTTCTCGGAATTGCACGAACTCGAGGAGCTCTATCTCCAGGACAACGGCCTCCGTCGACTCGACCCTTACGCTCTCACAGCGCTCAAGAGACTACGGGTTCTCGATCTCGCCAACAATCATCTCGGTACATTGCACGACGCGATATTTCAAGAAGGTCTACCGATAAGAACCCTGAATCTGCGTAATTGCACGGTAAGCGTTATCGAGCGTGGGGCATTCAGGGGATTGAACAATCTTTACGAGTTGAATTTGGAAAATAATCGTCTAACGGCGAGCGCCCTGGATCGTCTCGACATACCGGGATTGAGAGTACTCCGCATATCGTACAACAACTTTAGCCAGATAAACGGCGAATCGCTCGACGGGCTGCCGTCGCTTCAACACCTCGCAATGGACTCGTCGGAATTGCGTCGCGTGCCTGCCGACATCTTCTCCAAGAACAAGAATCTCGGCAAGCTCCTGTTGAGCAACAATCTTCTGCGAACGATGCCGGCTTTTTTGTTTCTCGGTCTGGAGTCCTTGCGAGAGGTGAAACTCGACGGCAACAGATTTCAGGAAGTTCCCTACGAGGTATTCATCAATGCAACCACGATCGAGTTTCTCTCGTTGGCGAAAAATTTTATACCCCACGTCGACATCGCCAGGCTAAGCGGATTGAGCAGTCTCCGTGAATTGGATCTTCACGGCAACTCGATAATGTCTTTATCCGGTTTCGCAGCCGCGAACTTCTCGAGGCTACTGTCCGTTGATCTGAGCCACAATCATCTGACCGCCTTGGCCGCCAACTTCTTCGTTCACGCGAACCAGCTTCGAAAGGTTGAGATTGCGGGTAACAAGTTTCGTCAGATACCGGGTGTTGCACTCTCTGCCCAGAACATTCCGAGCCTCGGATGGCTCAACGTAACGTCCAATCCGCTAACGAGGATCCACGAGATCAGCGCTGAATCGAAATACCCGGAGCTCCAGGAGATACACATATGCGGCACCAATCTTACGATCGTTACGAGTCAAGACTTCGAAGCGTTCCCATCCCTCATGCATCTCTTCATGAGCAGTAATCTCATATCGAGAGTGTCACCGAGCGCTTTCCGCAATTTACCGAAACTCTTGACCCTCGACATATCCATGAACGAGCTGGAACTGTTGCCTCAGGAGAGACTCAAGGGTCTTGAGAACCTGCGACTCTTGAATATCACTCACAACAAGCTCAAGGAGCTGGAGGATTTTCCGTCCGATCTCAAAGCACTTCAGATTCTCGATCTCTCGTACAACCAGATAACCACCATAGGAAAAAACACTTTTCAGCATCTGGAAAATCTTGCTGAACTTCACGTATACGGCAATTGGATTTCTTCCATATCGCCCGATGCTTTCAGGCCGCTCAAGAAACTCCGCATTCTCGATCTGAGTCGCAATTATCTCGAGAATTTGCCGCTCAACGCTTTCAGGCCACTAGAGACCCAGATACGCAGCTTGCGAACGGAAGGTAAGTGAAATAAATAGCTCCGCTCTATTCGTACGTCGCGACGGCAAGTGCACCTCAGTGACCCTAGTTGAAGTACGTGCGAGGTATCGAGTCGGGGGAACAGCTTCTCCATAGATGAACGACGAATCTGATGAACGAGCTTCTCCATCGGTTAACGATGATTGTTAAATAGTTATCGCTCCTGCGGAAGAGGCTCAATCTTTGGGAGATCGAGCCAATCTCGTAGATCCGAGTTACATTCACAGCAAAGATCGACGGGTCTTGTGGAATATTCGAAATAACTATTGGCGCATCTATTCGTACTTCTATTGTATCTGTATCCACTGTATCTACTACATACAGTGAACCCGTAGTTCGAGATCGATGCCGTATTTCTAAGGATCAATTATTCGCCTGCAGCTCCGGTGTAGGTCCAGCGAATGTCAACAAAGGTTCGCTCTAGTAGCTTTTAACGACGGTCTACTTCGCACTAACAGTGCAAATACCATTACTAGTTTTACCAGTATATTCACACTGAATCACGGTTACTTCGAAATGGGAACAGGCCTCATTAAAATGAATTGCCTTCAGCGGATACATTTTTTTAAGATCCTTCTGTAGACGACGTAAAGTTGGAGTGCCTTATCAATGCTATCGTTTGTTCATCGTTCAAATAGAATCTTTAATCTGTACAATGTATTTATATATAAATATATTACTTATTAACAACCAATTAACGATCCAGGATACCCACCTTCAATCAATAGTGTTTACGAGTGTCGCCGTAGCATTTTGCAATTATAAAGTACCATAACCATCATTTAACTGTATTGTATCGCAGAGAATCCCCTTCACTGCGGTTGCGAGTCTCAAGAGCTCTGGGAATGGTTGCGCGACCATCAGAAACTTGTCGGTGGCGGGTTTGGTAGGAATCGAGGTAGCAGCGGCAGTGGCGGCGGTGGAGGCGACGACGGTATGGGAATCAACGATATTAAAGGAGGACTGCTGAGATGCGAGCAACCGCCTGAACTTCGTGGTCTCGTATTTCTGGAACTGGATCCTCACGCCTTTTGTTCAGCCCCGTTGGTTCTCAAATTGGCTATTCAGGACATTCAACCGTTCTCAGTTGTCGTCTCGTGGCAGAGTCGAAATCATACCGGACTCCATGGTTACCAGGTCGCTTATCACGCGTTGGACGACGTTGACGAGGTATACACACATATACTTTCGACGCCTCTCCCTTACGGGGAACTTTCAATATTGTGCTCAAAGTACACCATCGAGGGGCTAACCATGCATAGAATCACATACAAACTCCACCAAACCCCGACTATTCCATTTGCCAGTTGAAAAGCGGTGGTCGCTGTATATGGCATTCACGGACGCGGATAAAAGATGTTTTTTTTTTATTCTGGGTGACTTTAGAAACGGCTGATGCGTACGATACGGTGAATATACATAGCATTACTCTCGAATAACATAGAGGACGATCATCAAACGGCCAGAATTGAATAGCGACTCAAAATTGGAGGTCTCGTGCCTGACCCTATGGAGAAGGCTACACTGACAATGAAAGAAAAGACCATGGCATTTAAAACAAACGCCTATAGTAAAAGAGGGGATAGTAAATTTTTTATAGTTTATTGACACTGTAATCATAATATGGTTAACGCAACGATAAGCGAAAAGTATACCTAAACATGCGATTTGGGTGGCGTGTTTGACTATCTATTATCCCCGAAATGATTGTTCACTATTGTAAAAGGCTTAGCAATATAGATACGGTTAATTCAGTGCTATAAAAAAATCGGCATACAAATACTAATGTTGTATACTGTACGTTAAGTTTTGTTCAGTCAAACTTCTACTATTTGTTTCAAGTTTGTACAATTCATATGGTTAACATCAACGGTTTTCGAGTATAATGTGTTAAAAGACCTCATGAAAAGTGACTATTCGAAAAAAAATATAGCAAAGTTTACTCACAGCGAAGACGTAAATCATTTGCAGTTCGAGCAATCGCAGGTTAATAGTTTTAAGAACTATGCATGTCTCACAACCTGTTACATAGTATGTTGGTTGCATTGCAAAAATAGGATATCAGTTCAACACTTCTATAGTTCAACTTCTGTTCTTGTAGGACACAAATTACTATGCATTTAGCAGGTCGTGTAATATAATATGGTATAAATGACTATCATATAGTACAAAACTATTGCGAAGTGCCAAAATCTATTTGAACAGTCACTTTGATGAAAAAACAAAGATCTGTGCAAAATTTTACCGAAATCGCAGGTAACAGCTATTCGGAAGTACAGCTGCAATTACTTTGCTCTAAATATATGTGCTAAAGATGCGAAAAGTACTCGGTAGCGTAGTTGCAGCGTGCGTAGGAAATAAGGAAAAACCAAGGACGTATCTAATCGAAACAGGCTAGTCGTTCAAACCCGCACACTCAACCTGGTCACAATGCAAACATACAACGAACAACGTACTACATAATTTATGTCGGTACTCACGCCCACACAAGCACACGCTAACAGCCACTTATGTGCAAATACATAAACCCATCAAAATAACAACCCCCAAATCCGTCATACACTGCGTATCACGTTCTTTTCAATTTCCTTAGCGTGGTTTTTCTTTTTCCCATTTAGCCCATCACACCCGTCTTTTTCCACGCCCAATTCAAAAATATTTTTTTTAGGTTAGTCAACCTTGTTATAAACCCAAATATATATTATTACGTTACACGCTACATGTAGTCTATCATTAAAAAAAAACTTAGAGATGCTTAACAAAACGGCCCAGTTTTCCACAACCCTGTCATTATGATGCGTTTTTTGTTATAAATTCAATTTGTACGCAACTTATCCAAATATGTATGGCTACCTGAACCAAAGACAAGAGAGGCTTTATTTAAAAAAAGCAGCGTGCGTAGGGTAGGCAGAAGATAGGCAGTTAGGTTCTAGGTTCCAATTGGGTAAAATATTTTCTTCGAAATAAGTCATTACAGGTGATCAGGTAGTGGCGAATTATAATAAAAAATCATCGAGGTAGAACTCTCAGTTGCGTATTTAATTTTATTTTGGATTTATGAAATATTCTATCCGTTTAGTGGACGGGCATTGATGCCTTGTACCAACACTTGAATAACTCACCAAATACGCATATAACAGATCGTATCTTGCAATAGGATACAAATCGCAATAAACATCGTCGCAAATCACAGGCAACATTTTTAATCAATGTATATATATTTCGGTTCACTATTAGAATCTTAGTCGTGTAAATTGTTGATGGTATCAGGGAATGTCCATTTTATGAAAACCTACTATATTTTATAGCATTGACGAATAAACGCATGTTTGTGAGATTGGTGGTTATCGTATGTGCATAATTCATGCAACTGCTAAAATTTCAATGAGCAGTACTACACTTTTGGCAGTAACTATGTCTATCAAATATATTGTCCCCTCAGGGAATTATAAAATATAGTTAAAATATGGTTGAGAACATCATACATTTCTCTCAGTGTAACGGGCCATATTCGAATCTAGAAATTCGTGTACAAAAAAAACTTATCATTTTCTATATCAGCAACGTCATGCGTAAAAAAACATTTAGGATAGTCGCCGACTGCTTGATCAAAATATCATTTCCCTTACAACGAGGAAAACGTGCCCTCCGTGCAAGGAGCGTCCTAAAAAATAGACTTGAAATCTCAAAACTCCTCTTGCACACGAGAGAAACACTGTTTGACTTAACGCTGGACCCGAAAATCACCCAAATTTTCGGGAATTTTTTGGAAGAAAAGTACTCAATTAAAGATTTCGGAAAATTAAGAATATATTTGGCTACATTTGACCTATATTACATAATTTTTTCAAGTTCCTCCCTTGTTGACATGATGCCAGCCGATTGAGTAGCTGAAACCGAAAAAGGAAAAAATGTCGTTCAGCCGGAAGGTATTTCCTGTCCAATGACGTAGGATTTTCGAAAAATATCAAAATCTAACAAAATGGCGTAGTTATGAAAAAAAGTCTGGTTTCTTGCCGATAAAATGGCAATTTTTTTCAATACCACATCGTCAAATTCCATCCAACAAAAAATATCCTACGTCATTGTAGAGTAAATACATTCAAGAGTGTTCACTTCAACTTTCAAGTCAATCGGATAATTGCTCTTTGAGTTACAATATCAGCAAATTTGAAAAATCCCATTTCGAGAAAAACGCGTTTAAAGATGTAACTATCGATTTTTGCAACATAAAATTATAGAGACACGGCCTTGAAAATTTTACAGGATTTTCTTGAAAGTATAAACGGGCGAAAAGGGAGAAAAAAAATCGATTTTCTAAAAGCGAAACAATGGTATAGCCCCTTAACGAGCCTCACAGATGCACACCATGTGTTCCTTTGATTGCAGGTGAGAGGAAAGATGCTGGATCCTAACGCAAGATCGGTGAAGCTCGATAAATTAACGTCGAACACGCGTTACCTGATCTGCGTGTTGGGTCTGGGTAACTGGTTGACCAAGCTCGACGAGGCCACCGTCGTCGGTCAGTTCAACGTCTCGGGCGAGGACGTTTTTGAGGCGGACTCGCTACCAGAAATGGTGGATTCGCTGACAAGCCGATGCACCGAGGTCAGAACACTCGAGGCACCGGACGCTATAGTCAGCAGCGACGGGTCACCGATGAGCGACGTGAGCGGTGTCACGAACATACTGACACGAAGATTGGGTCTCATAGTTGGCTGTTGCATGGGCTTCGTCGTGTTTATCCTTCTCGTCTCCGTACTCGGTTATCTCAAGGTGAAGAAGCAGCGGGAAGCCGTTAAACGGGACACCCAGCCGATACCACCGGAATATATATCGTACAGGCATTTCAGTATTCAAAGCGGCGAGGCTGGGCAAGCAGTCCGGACAACCGGTCAAGACGGCCAACAACCGACGACATTTTTAACCACCGTGGCTAACAACAACTCGACGACCTTGAACGTCTAATTTGACAGGCTTCCGGGAAACTGAAAGACTACGTGCTTGTGTAAGCACAGCTGCACACATGCGCGTTTTACGCGTCATTGTTCATTTGTTATCATGTGTTAGGTACTCTCGGTCGCTGTGCCGAGACTTTGCTTCGGGAAGTTCATGAATCCCGAGACTGGCGCCGTGAGGGAAAGAAACGTGCAGTGACCTCAGCAGTTTTGTGATTTTATAAGACATTTTCTACGAACACTTCGATACGTTCGAACAGAACGAACGATTATCCCGATGATGACGATGTATCCAAGAGACGCGAGGAATTGCCCTTCTCGAACGGACGTTTGGCTTGACCGAAAACCATCGCGTGAAATGAGTCTGGCAACCGTAAAAAATAGTTTTTGTTGTTGTTGTTATTCACGAAGTATATCGGAAAATAATTTTGATCGGCTTCGAAGTGCAGGGTTTAGTAATCTTTTCGCCGATCGTTCGTTTTTTTCGGGAACAACGGGAAACACTTTCGTACAACACGACGATACAACGATAAGAAAAGGCGGAGAAAAGTGCATTCGCAGGTATCCATCTTATGATGAATTGCAGCTTCGTATTGGGGGGATACTTAACACACTCACTAATAATTGGAACAACGATTATCTGCCCCTTGTTCTCTCTCTCTCTCTCTCTCTCTCTTTCTCTCTCTCTCTCTCTCTCTCTCTCTCTCTCAATTTCGTTGCTCAGCTGCTATTGCAACGTATCTCCAAAATGTTTTCCATTCAACGTTATCGCCATTATCATATCATGGTCGTCGTTGTCGTCACCAGTGATCAGTCCGGGACTATTTCCCGGCGTTAATGCGACACCCGAAACCACGGGAGATTAACGAGAAGCTGGTATAACTTGACGTCCGCTCTAAGCCCTCGTATACGCCACCGCATATATTTTATACTGTGACAGAAAGGCTATGCGGTATATACGTGGAATATACCACTCCAAGTGGAACCATCTCCGCGCTGACAATTTTGACGCCCCTTTAAAGCTTGCATCCCTCCTCCGCGTGAAGAGACGTCTCGGGACGAAAAGTCCCAAATATAATTCACGAGGAGGCTCACTGGACGCGTTTTTGCATTTTATCGATACATAAAATGAGCTTGCTTGAGTTTACGGGTCATGCCTAGTCGTAACAGTCGAAAACGGATCAGGCATTTTTTCGTTCATTTATCATCAAATCGAACGTATACATCGGAAAAAAAATCCGCGCATCCAATACCATATTTTTATGTCTAGAAAAAGCTCTAAAAATTTCGGGACGATCGATGCATTTGTTTTTAAGATATTTCGCTCGCCGACTTTGAAAACGTACTTACGAGACAAGCGTTTAAAGTTTCGAACAACGTTCCGAGCGTGCCGACGGGCGTCAACATAACAGCTTATAAATCCCGTCACTTTAGATCGGATCACTTTCAAACTCCTAGGGAACATTCATAAGATGATATACTGTCAAAGTATACTCGTTTTGGAAAAAGTTATTTTTCAACTTTTTTAACTAGGCGTAACCCCTTGACTGTTTAACATTCGATTTCCGAGGTTGAAGTTTAATTTCTTCAACATTTTGTTCAAAAAAATTAAAAAACGAGTTTCCGTCATCCACCACAGGGAGAGAATTATTTTGAGCCTATGATCACCATGAGTTCCGAAACTGAAATTATCTGTTTTACTCGTTAAATAGAGTTATAAGTAAAGGATGTCAATTTTCCACAATTTTCTGTTTTGCTGGCTTCTTGGCCAGGGGCTGCTCATTGGAGACATGTCATCTTTCACTAAGCACAGACAACGGAGCACGAAGAGAAGAGAAGAGAGAGAGGGAGAGAGAGAGAGAGAGAGAGCCATTTAGAGACAGCAAGATAAACCGAAACGATCAACATCTACTTCATGTTTCTCGACATTGTGTCAACAACAAATGACACATCAAAGAAAACACATAAAGACAAATAGCCGTAAACGATTTATACTGCGGAGGAGCACCGTACAGTGCGACTTTGTTCTGCCCGTGGCAAGAGAGGTATATGAATAAAATCGCGAGACTGAGATGTTAAACAGAGAAAGAAGTCAATAAATGACGTCCGTACCTGCATTTTTACGAGTCTCCATCGCCGAAAGACAGAAAAGACTCATTGGCTTCGAATGTCATGTTGCCACGCTGACCACTTGAAATCGGCCAGTCCGAAAAACGCTCCTATTTTTTTTATCGTATGTTGACATTGCGAGCGAAGCTGCTCCAGGCTAAAAAATGGGGCGAGCAATTACGATAGACGTTTGCTATTGGTGTGTTAAATAAGTTCTCGCTATTTGTTTCCCGCAAATGAATGCTTTATTTTTAAAAATCATTCTCAATGCTTTCAAACGTTCGAAACTGTTGTGTGATCAACTCCTAATGATTCTGCAAGTCCTGCTAGCATCTGGTATGACTCTCCATGAAGTAATGCCTCCAATTCAACACATCGAAATAATTATTTTTGAAGCGTCTAAGCCAATCGCTGCTTGTTACCGACAGAGCATGATCACCGGAAGCCTCAACAAGAGTTCTGTTCGCTTCAGCTGCAGATTTAAAAAAAATAAACTAGTACAGTGAAATTCCCCGTGAATACTCTTTTTTGGCACGAAATTTGACATGTTTAACATTGTGAAAAAAAAAGTTGTTTACACTTCAGCGCACTGACATACACTGAATATCAAGCTTGCTTATACTTCTTCATAAATGCGTTACCATCTTAACCTACAGACACGCAGTTCTGGTAACACCATCTGTTGAAAAACACCGAGAACTTATTCAACGTCCACTAGTTTGTTCTCCATATCTCCACGACGTGTTACCAAAGCGGCGTGTTTCAATTATTTTCCGTGCATTGTGTTTTCCTTTCTTTTGTTCCGTTGCGTTCTTATCTGCTTACCTCGCCGATCGCCTCGTGCTGTTGAAGAATAGTGGCCGATACGACCGAGGACGTGGATGTAAAGAAATGTTTGACCGTATGAGAGAAGTATGGCTTTTTAAATGTGCGATGTCAGGACTGATTGAAATAGAGAGCTGACTCAGGCACTCGTTCAATAGTGAAAATGAGATTGTGTATCGGAGACTCTATCCGGATTGCGGATAGGAAGTAAGGGGGGGGGGAGAATTAGCAACCGTATGCTCCGGATATTTAATATAGTTGCGCTGGCGCCTGGAGCCTTTTTCTCCTCTTCCACCGCTCCCCTTAATTGAGTCGAGCTGCATTGAATAATTGATTGTCGGTCATTCCGATTCGACCCACCGTAGATGAATTGATGAGTTTGTACATGGATAGCCGGCGGGTTCGTTCTAATGGAAAATCACACGAGTTATTATTCCATCGAGACTAATATTCGCATGGAAATTAATATTCGCATGGAACAATCGTTCGATATTATTTCCGCGTAATGAGGATTCGGAGAGCGACAACTATTGTGTGAATATGTGTTTTTCTAGGGGGACAAAAAAAACAAGGACATTCGTCGGTGAAAGTCCCGCTCTTTGCGGGTGATAGCCACTGCACTTACTTTTTCTCGTGTCTCTCCGCGAACGTGTATCGTGAAGAAACGACAATCGATTTTATTTTACTTTTTTTTTTCATACAATCGTGACACGATCGAGAGCTACAGTGAAAAAAAAGTTTATTCGCCAAGGATCGAAGAGCTCGATCGAGCTCGACGTGGCGTGTCGAGATGACACGATCTCGCGTTCGTGAAAGAGAAGAAAAAAAAAGAGACATTACGGAAAAACTGCCGTGACCGACGCACTAGGTCGCATCGATTTTACTCCGAACGAATTGTATCAGCCAGGTTATGCATCAAATACCACAATTGTACCATATAATACACCTACGTCACTGTAATAAAATGCAAAAAAACTTTTTTCTATACAGTCGCAGCTTTCTTTTTATTCCCGAGCTCCATATACGTAAAATGGTAAATCATTTCAGCCGTTTCTACTGCTCACCGAGATTATATATTCATCATGATTATACATGGACTCGTGAGAACCGAACGAAAACGGAAAATGGACGGTGGCTATTAACACATCGCCACCAGATCTTCGCGAAAATAAATTCTCACGGTTAATGAGTAATTTTTAGTACTTTTTTTCCGGCGTGTCCCGTGTACCGGGTGTAATCAACGAAAGCTGCGGGCAACGCCTGCAAGCTGAGTTACGAGAATTGTTACGTATGCATGTGTGTGTGTGTGTGTATATATATATATAAATTGAAGTTCTTGAACTGGTCTCGGAGCTCGGAACGTATGAAAGCTTCGCGAATTTCCATACCCATAGATATCCTGCAAAGACATCGAGGACGGTTCCTTCTCTCGCCCCGCCCGCATACTATTCTGTAGTAATTAAGCCAACCTGAAAGATTTCTTCCTCTCTGTCTCTCCTCCTCTTCCACTATCCGTTTCTCTCGTCGGTGGAAATGTACGCGGTAGCCGGAAATCCAGAGATATTTCCACAGAGGACGAGGTACAGCTTACGAAATCTCGATTCCTTCGGACCAGTTGTGCACACACATGCACATAGATATGTATGTATTCATGCTCTTTATGCATATGTATATATAAGAAATGCGATGGTAAAATGAGCATGGGAGGGTTCGAAACATTGGCGCATACTTTATCTTGGAGAAAATTCTTCCTTTAGAATGCGAAATTGTAATCCGCGGGTTGTGTATCAGCGCGCTTCTTCGTAGAGCCGTGCGATAAAAAAGTGAGAGTATAGTCCTCGCAGAGATTAGACATGAGGAGAAGACGATTTTCCGAACGGATCGCACAGCCTATTGGCCTCTTTTGTTGGATAAATTGCGTTTTGGGGGAAAAGTATATCCACCAACGGATAGGCAGGATATCAAGAGCAACAACTAAGGGAAAATAGACCACCGAGAGATTTCTCGATTAAACAGATGTGTAGTCAAGAATAGGAAAAGGAAGAGAGAGAGAGAGGGAGGGAGAGAGTCAGAGGGATTGATTGATTAATGATTTATTTTATGCCTTGGTCAAAACCTTTAGGCAATGGATCTACGGATCAGGTGACCTAATAATACAATAATATAAAAATAATGTATATGTTAACTAACGTCACATATAATTGCTAGCATGTTAATTATATGAATGAGATCAAATCATATCTGCCACAAAACCGAGCGCAAAATAAAACGCCACAAATCGAACACATCCTAATAATCGAACAAATGATATACATAGAGCCACTGCAAAATCGAGCGTAAAATTGAGCCGAAAAATAAAAATCTAACGAAAATAAAACAAATCATACGCATAAAACTACGCAAATTACTACCCCAAAAATCAAGCGCAACAATTAAACGCAACAAATCGATCGCAAGAAGGAAATAACGATTCACTTTACATAAAAAGTAAAGAATAAAGAATAAATATAAAAATAATAAAACGTAAAAAGGTGCATATATATATATCACAATCAACTTTTATACCCAACGATAAAGAGAAATAAAAAATTGCGCGCAAATTAAGTTTATTTGGACATGCTTACGTTTTCTTTAAAAAATTGCGACTACGAACATTTTTCTGCTCGTCACATATTTACATTTTCATCATTAGTATCTTCTTTAAACATCCGATGGCCCCCTGTTTTCATTATCGTTACGGAATCCTTCGATTTTTTTACACGCATGAGCAGTTTATATCAGACATCAAGACATATTTAGGGTATATATTATTAGACAGAAATGTGACCAGTGGGTCATCTTCATAAAGCGCCGTATAAATGAGACGATTTTTAGAGTCGTAATGTGTCTTTAAATGTTCGGTAACTTGGCTTGAAATTTTACCAGTATACTGGGATGTATTTTGGCTTGACTATAGAAAAATAGAAGAAAAAAAAATTAATAGTTAAATATTCGAGTTCGTGAAAGGAATACCTTGAGTCAGTGCTAGACAAAACGCGGTATCGTACAACGTGCCGTAAAATGGGCTTAAATTGACATTAATGTAAAATGTTTTAAACATATTTAACCCACAATCCGTGAAGGTATTTGAGGCACCTTAATCCCGTGATCCTGGGCCGTTTTCGTTTTTGCACTACCAAACCAACAATTGTCAATGAAAAAAATCTGAAAAAATTCATGGTCAATCCTTAGGCCGTACTTCTCAAGGGAAAATAGAGTTTTTTTCTTTCTTATTTTTAATATTTTTTTTCCATTCAATATTAAGCAACCTGCGAAGAAAATGATTTTGGGCAGAACGAAAACGACCCACGTTCACGGATTGAGGGTTAAAATATGTAAAGTGTTTCCGTAATAAAGATAACAATTTGATTGTAAAAAAATTTTGTTCTTCATTTAACTCCATGTATAATGTATAAAATGTTAAATTTTTCTATCAAAATGATGTCAAAGTAACCCTTAATCTTTGACATAAGTTGCATTTCAACGCTTTGTCAAACAAACCCCACACTCGAGGTTACTTTATGACTTTTACAAAAATGTATATAAAATTTTGGGGGGTTGGTAGGGCTTGACTTTCTCATACATTTCATAGCGAAAGGACACATTGTTGCATTGGGAAAAAAAATGGAATTTAGAATGTTAAAAAAAAGTTACCTACAAAAATGTTCGAACCCCGTTCAAAGTACCCCTATTTTACCGTGCCTTTTTTCCTACATCGAAGAAATACGGGGGAAAGGAGCCTTGCAGAGTGTTGACCCGTTTACCTCGGTCATAATCGTGCATTTTCACAATACTAATCCAAATGCAAATTCCATTAAGTTCTGGAATTGTTCAACGTAACAAACGCAAGTGAATAGGATAAACCGACCAACGAATGGACGAATAATGACGATGTACGATTTAGATGGATTGTAAAATGAAAATATTGTGGAAACATTTTTCAATCACTATAGTCAACAAAAGATATTAATTTCCCACAGTAGAAAAGAATATTCGAAGTAATTGCAACAAATAATATAGAAGGAATTGACAAATAAGTAACGAAGTGACTAAATTACCAGTGAATGGACAAAATTATCAGTGACTGGACACTCGATCGCCAATAAATGGACGTGTAGTGTAGATAAACTCTGTAAAGCATAACGTTTTATTATTCATTTTTATTGAATGCTAGATTTATAAATTACTGTGGTGCACGAATATTATAATATTTTCATACGAGTATTATGTTTGTTACTACGATTCCGTAGAAAAAGAGAAAGCTTTGTTGCACCTTAACGTGACGTTCTCAAAAAACTACTAACGTTTGTTCCAACAGAGAAATAAAAAATGTAATTTTGTCGAAATTCAAAAAACGAATGAAATGATTTTACGGCAACATTTAATGAAACGTACAATGTCAATTCTTAACGGTAATCAATTTTACAGTTGTAAGCAGACAAGCTAAATTTTCCACTCTGCTTGGACAATTATCAGAACAGAGACCATATATCGATTCACTGGAAAGAGGTTGAAATACAGCACCAATAAAGATGTCCAATTATGAATTATTATTATGAATTTATTTATTTTTTGCAAAAAAAATAAAAGATTGATTCTATCTTAAGTAATAAATGTAATACTTACCTTTAAAAATCATTTTGAAAACGTTTGTTTTCGCCTTTGGAATACCTACGACGCTCAGCCATAATGGAACTAATCGTAAGTTGCACAGTGTGCAAGTACCTCAAACTGAAGAATTTCGTGTGGCGTGAAAATTCGATATTAAATTGAGACATCGATTTTAACGACACCTGTTATTTGTTTGCTAAATTATAGCGATTCGAGTTTTTATCAACAATTTATATTCTTTGCTTATTATTAATGTAAATCAGCTTTCGTCCATTAACTGCTCGGGGTGTTTGCCAAAGCCTGTCAATAATTTAATTTTAGCAGGACTACAGGTCTGGTCCTTTTATCATCGTGTTCTCGCATGACCTGATTCGAAAACTATGCAACTCCCAGAGCCCAGACAAATGTAGAATTTTTGCTAAAAACCCAGATGAATTAGTTAGATCGGAACACAGCCAAACTCGAGTAACGTAAATCATTTTTTTACAATATAGTTGTAGAAAATGAAATAACTTGGGATTTAAAAAAGTTCAAAATATCGATATGGCGGAAGATTTGAGCAGGTTACCCCCACTTGCGATTTTGAAAAAAAAAAGGATTTTCTTTATTGCATTTTTTTGAAGTATAAGTATCTGAGAATATGTCCTGAAAATTTCAAGTCGATCCGAACAAAATTGACTGAGATATGAGCGTTGAAAGAGAAGTATCCGTTGTGTAAACGACCGGAAATTGAAACTTTAAACGCGTTTTTCTCAAAATGGCATTTCTGAAGTCGGTGACCAAGATTACTCGACACTCATGAACCGATCTTCTTGAAATTTTGCAGGCTTATTTAATACATAAAAATGTAGTCTTAATTCGTTCTATTTTTTTTCGAAAAAAAATGGTCGTTTAATAGCCAAAAAACGGCCGTTTTTTTTCGTTAAAATCGAACAGTTAACTTTGACTGTCCGCCATTTTGTGAAAAATGAATATTTTTTAAAATCCTTCGATTAAAGACTAGTTTATACTTATATTTGACTAAATCCATCCGCATTTTTTTTTTCAGATGATCCACTTCGCCGCAATGTTGGTCACCGCAAACCGTGTATATAAAAACATTATTTCATTGACGGCCATTTGCCACTAAACAATGTAATATTTTTCAATAAAAAAAATTACTGAAAGTTCTTCAAGATGTGTTCTTTAAGATGGTATATTGATCGATTAAAAAAGTTTTGTAATTTTCTTTAAAAAAATTCATGAAAAAGGCCGTTTTTTTGCGCTACAAGTGGGGATAACGCCTTAAATGGCATGTAATACCCAAGCTACAAACGCCAAACTTTTGCATCGGGGGGGCTAAATGAGAGGCGTGCAACAGAGGGTGTTCGATGGTAGAGCGACTGAATTTGCATAATTGATCGAAAATCACACGAGGCACGAAGCTTGTAGTTAGCGGTCGAATATAGTTCGTATCGAAATCTGAGTTTGGCTAATTCTACATCGGTCAGAGAAACTGACAGATTGCTCAAAGGGACGAGGGTAACCTCGCCTAAAAGTGAACTAACTGACGACAACGACATACATGTGTATGTCAGGGGTAGATATGTATATTCGTACAGAACATCGTGTATACTCTGCACCGATGTCACTCTGATAAATATCTTCAGTCCATTCAATTATACGACTAATGAGAACCTCGACTGTGGCATGCACATATGCGTAAATATTCATGAGGACAAAGGACAGGCATCCTGTTTATGCTTCGAAGTACTCGCAGAGAGGCCATCAATGAGCCGCGGAATTTTCGTTGCGCTTAATGAAATTTCATCCAGTTTATTGGCGAGGGAAATTTCACAGTGATGGCTAGGAACGGGATACACATCGGTTCGCTTGATTAATCGAAGGACGGAAAAACGAAAGATATTTCAAAGGCTGGAGACTGGAACAATAAACACGGGGAACCGTATTTCTCTTTGGACAGACCGCTGGAGTCGCACGCATTTTCGTTATCCTACTCTCAATTATTTTTCATACTCTTCAGTATTCTCCGGACAGAGGCACGTAGACGGAGATATAGATGTTTCGCGATTTAGCGAGTCGTTTTTTACGAATATATACAAATTTTCCCAAACCTCCCACGAGAATATTCCGTATAGTCGTATTTTCCGTGTTTTGCCGCAAGAATCCATGGGGATAAATCTTCAAAGAAGCTTCCTCTAGACGGCAACTACCGATGTCCATTAAGGGGGGGAAATACCTTTAGAATCCCGAAAATGAATCATTTTTCATGAATTTTTTTAAAGGTGATAAAATAATCGCTTCATTTTTAAATTTTGACATTATCTTTTTACAACTTTAAAGTGTGAAATTTTTTATTTCTTTTTCAAACAAACAAAAAATGGCGGCGTTATAACGTATTCCTTTAGGCGTATTTAGAAAAACTGCTCATGTTACAGCTCAAAAAGTTATGGATGGATCTGACTGAAATTTCGGGAGGTTTCTCACTGTAACATTATTAGAAGGATATACCTATAAAAATATTTTTTTAAGTATTTAATATTTTTTTTTTAGTATTTTAAATATTTAAGTAAAACTTAAAATTAAGTAGGCTTGTAATCGAATTTTCATATTTTTGACTACTTTTTTCGACAATTTTTGCCCCAAAAAAGTGATTTATTTACGCGATAACCTCAAAAGTTTAGGTATATCCTTCCCGATATTCACCGTAAGCCCGATCAATCAGTAACTTTTTGAGCTATAACATAAGCAACTTTCCGAAAGACGCCTAAATAAGTACCTTAGAACGCTGCCATTTAGTGTTGTTAAAAAAAGAAAAATGTTCACTTGAAAGTTGTAATAAGATAATGTCAACATTTTTAAAAGACGCGATCATTTGATCACCTTTAACAAAATTCATGAAAAATGACTCATTTGCGGGCGTCTAAAGGGATCTCCCCCCTCAGACGAATTCAAAATTGCAAATAAATAACACAGGAGCGTAAAAAGCGGTCGTATGTGAACTTTCTCTTGTAAAGTATGTAGAAAACGAACAATCAAGTGCTGTACTCCGCGGTCGTTCTTAACGCTAAAATTGCAGCAAATGAAATAGCGTCGGGCGGTGCAGAGCAGCGAATCTGGCCGAGATTCTATTCCATATTCGAGGTTGATGATTGAACGAGCCCCAGACGCGCTCGTCGATCATAGTCGGTAAGCAAATTCACGCGTCGGAGGCTTTACATGGCAAAATGACCTGGCTAGCAAATCCTCTCTTTCTCTCCCCCCCCCCCTCTCTCACTCTCTCTCTCTCTCTGGTTTTGCATTATTTTCGCCAACATCAATGCCAATGCATGCTTCCGAAACTTCCACCTCCATAAACCCTCGACACAATAACTAAAGGGTGTCTTAAAATGACCTAACGTTTTAAATTGGGCTCCATTTTTTTGTGGCGAACGTAAAGTACTAATCATTGACAACTGGCATCATGAAGTATGGAGGTTTATTCATAGAGAACTACAGGATCGAGCAACGCAAGAAAATTGTGAAAATCACCACAAAAATGGTGAAAATTTTGGAGAGACAGTTTGAGAAGTCTGCAACCGGCTACACTGCGGGCGAAACAATGCCAACATATGCCAATGATCCACAGATCATTCCGGAGCTCAAGGAAGCAACTGGAGCAACGTCAATGAAATTAGTCCGCAATTGTGCCAAAGTGTTATTGAAAATTTCATCAAAAGAATCAACTTTCGCAAACAGGGACGAGGCGGCCATTTATCGGATATTGCGTTCCACATATACCATTAAATTGAAATAAAACTACACGTTCTTTTTACATAAATATAACATGTTTTAGTAATAAATCAAAATGTTCGGTCATTTTGAGACATCCTCCATATCGTCATAACGATAATGCCAATAAAGCTCGCAAGACTGCGAAGCAATAGAACGATGCATCCTTACCCGTGCAGGAATTTGCTGGGTTGGCCCCAGATCCACATTGGAATCCAAGTGAATTTCGCACGATTTCCAGATTGACGTCCGTTGAAATTTTTTTATTTGAATTTCTCAACCGGAATTTGTTGGATGTCCCAATGAAAAATATTCTTTAGTGATTCCGTGGCCAACCTTGTTAGGGAGTCTCGGGATACACCCACATTTCTATAGAGATTTATTAGGAACATCGCACACAGAGTCCTCATAGAGATTCAATTGGATTCTGCACTGTTCCCCGATCAACGCCGTTTGAGAATTCTTAACACGTTCCGATCGAAAATGTGAGAAAGAACACAAGAAAAAACGCGGCGTGTTGAAACATAACCTGCACGCTTCGTGAGCGTGTACGTGTGTGGTGATATTATTTCGAAGTACAGTAAAATAAATAACAAACATTAATTACAGTGGCCACAGTAACGGGTATAAAATCATGTGCGAATTTAACATTTTTTTTTTTCGTTTGAAAATATGATTCACTCATAAAATTAATTACACATCCATTTAGTATGAATATCAAGCTGTTGGAAAATACATTTTTTTTCGATGTACCAAATCGCAGACTACGAATATTTTCTTTTGTTTTCTTTTTTTAGTGGCTCCGCGGCGTGACATTTAGCATTCACAATTTTTTACCTAGAACAAAAAACAAAAATTTTCGTCAATCTACATTAGAATACTTAGAGAAGTAGGTACGGAATTGAAAAAATATTGCTTTATTCAAAAGTTGTAGGTATTTGAACTTAAGAAATGAATTTTCAGTGAAAAATTTCGTTATAACTGCTCATAAACTGCTCATAAAATGCAAAGTTTTCGATTAATCAGAAATTCCGTACGTACTTCTCTGCGAAATGCAATTAAGAACATAACTTTTGAATTTTAAGTAAATCGAGTGAAAATTGTTGAAGTTATTTGTCACGCCAATTGGAAAAAAGCTGTTTCGAGAAGTTTCGAGTAGTCGGCGATTTTGTACATCGAAAAAAAAATATATATATATATTTTTTCTAACAGCTCGATATTCATGCTAAATAGATGTGTAATTAATTTATGAGTGAATCACTTTTTCACACGAAAAAAAAATTGTTAAATTCGCAGATGATTTTCTACCCGTTACTGTGGCCTAAGACCTTCAAGTCATTCAAATCGATTTTTAAAATATACTTTTTATGCAATTTATACTTTTAAAAAATACGATTTATGCTTTTTTTTAATATCCACTCATTTTGTATATATCTATATATTTGATTTAGAAAATTCAACGTAGAGAATGCGATGGCATCCATCAAGAATCGTATCGCATTCTGTCTGACAACGTGGGAATCCCCTTTAGCCTTTAAATTGGATCTTAAAGCTGTAAAATACCTGTCCCTGATTCTTATACCTGTCCCAACTTTAGGAAGTAGGGACAGGTATGAGAATTCAACTGGATTCCTACGACAATTTCTACACAGGTAGCGTGTGAATGGGAAAATTTCGGAAGCTTTGTACAAAAAAGAGAAAAAGAATCATCCGTGTGAAAGGTGTGATAGAAAATAATTGACACTGCAAATCGTCTCCCAGTAGCAATAATAATAATGGAAGTACGCTACGCAAATTTTTTGACGCTGTTGTATGTAAATATACTCGCAACCAGTGAAAACACGTGCGATTTTTAGAAATACGTGTAATTTTTTCCGTCATTATCAACGCCGCGACGACTCTTGCTCCACGTATCTCAAATTACTGCCAGTGTATGGTGAGGCGCAACACGGTAAAAAGATTCAGCGATTCTATGCATTTCGAAATGCGAATGCAGGGGCGCGAGAGACCTACTCTCGTTCGCTACAAGCACACACACGCGAATGTAATTCCGATGAGTTCAGTCGCTGCATGTGTCTCGGTATATGCAGTCTCGATGGGTTTCAGAGTCTTCCTAACTAGATTACGAGCTCCCCTCGCCCGGCTACAAAAGAAGTAAAAAGTTTTCGTATACCATCTCGAGTGTATTCTCCGTGAAATGAAATTTTCGCCACACAATTAAGAAACTCAACACAAACCTGCTCCCCGTACCAACATATGTGTATGGAAATGTACTTTTGGAACGGTACAGTTTCAAGCCCTTGACGAACCTAATCCTCGATTTATCCACCAACATACCGCCACCCAAATCACATTTTCCAAAGCCCTGCCAATAATATTGATCTAGAATTGGGAATATTTGCATCCAACCAAGCATACGTTTCCTCGAGGAAGCTCTTATGCCAGGCTATGCCTAGTTGTAACAGTCGAAAACAGCTCTCTAAAAACATTTTTTTTAAATCATGATGATAAATTTCTACAAAAATTAGGTATTTGAATAAATATCATCTGAAGAACTCTTTGTAATTTTATTGTGGAAAAAGATTCAATTATAATCGATCTATAGCCGATATCCGGGAAGGACCTCTCGAAAACATTTTTTTGCGGTGAGCAAAAAAATAAAAGAGATTTCGTTAGTACATCAGTTTATCCTATGATTAAGGCGGTAACATATTAGCTTGGTACATAAGTAATGAGCTATATGAGCTATAGTATAGTTCCAGACGAATCGCTCATTACTTATGTGCCAACCTAATTGTTTCGAGAAAAAACGCTTCAACTCTTAAGGCGGTTATCCCATGTGACAGGTCCAAAAAATCGATTTTTTTTTGCACACATTGCACAAAATGTGTGCGTGTTATATGGACTCGGCATAGCATACTAATGGTGAACCAACATTTTCTTTGTGTAAATCGTATTTGAACTTTTAATGGCTTTTTTCTCAAAACTGTATTTTTCACATTGGCAGTCATGATATCTCAAAAAGTATCGAAAGGATTTCGGTCAATTTTTCATGGTATAGTCAGCACATCTATAGTTTTCACCCGAACTAGAATATTCCTGGAATCTGGAAACTGAAAAAGTCGAAAAAAATGACGAAACTTGGAACTTAACTTCTAAAAGGGTGCCAAAAATTCAATTTTCGATATTTTTACTTTACTTTAGTTCCGGCGATAGCCTCAGGTCTACAAATTACAATGTCGTTTGATTATTTTGATTTCAGATGAGCGAAACCTCCGAAATCATGGCAGCCGTCAACCAACTGTTTTTAAACTGTAAAAATGGTAATAAATGAAGTAAAAATTCTCTGATAGTGTGTTTTGATCGTTTATCGAAAAAAAATCGCCAAAAAAGCGAAAAAATTCGTCTCATATGGAATGACACCGTTAATCGAAGGAAGTTCCGAAATATCAAATTTAAAAAAAATGGTGCCTATTCGAAGTGAGATTCTTGATTTTTGCGAAAAAAGTGGGCATTTTTCGTTCGTCAAATCAAAAGTATACATCGGAAAAAAATCCTTCGATAAAATATTATAACTTTGCATCAAGAAAAACCCATAAAATTTTCATAAAACGTTCTTTCGAGAAAAAAAGTGTTTGAAGTTTCCAACGACGCTCCGAGCGTTCCGACGGGCGTCATCATAACACCCTATAAATCTGTCACTTTTGATCCGACCACCTTGAAATTTTCCAGAAATACTTATAACATGATATACTGTGAAAATATATTGATTTCGAAAAAAGTGACTTTTCGAGTTTTACAAGTAGGCATAAGACTTTTACCCCTGAAGGAGAATAAAGAAAAAAATAAGGCTAATGGATTCTCAACATTTATTTCACTCACGAAGCACAGACACGAGTCCTAATCAGACGAGATTGTGGTTGGCACGGGCTTAATTGCAAAAAGATTTCGTTTTCCGGAAATCGTCTGCCCAGCTGTGGGGATGATGAAATTGGGAAAGCTCACTGAGAAAAAAGTGTACTCCGAGCGGAATGAAAAGACAAAAAACGTGTTGACTATACGTGCTTCTACAAAGGCGGCGTGGCGTTAAAAAAGGTAGATGTGGAGGAAGGATGAGGGAGAAGGAAGATAAAAAAGCGTGGCAAGCCAAGCGAAAGACAGTATTGCAGCGTTATACGAATCTACGAGGCTGCAACGTGCTGTTTTTCTCTGTGCTCCAACAAGTTCCCATTCGGACTTGTCTTTCCGCGTGTCTGCTCGCTACGTACAGTGTGGCCAATGGTTATAACCTTCTCCACTGGTACGAAATGGACCAAGAACTTACCTCGGCTTCTCGTCACAAACCGACTGAAAGACGAGCCGTGTGCTATGCACAAGCATCTTACGAGACGAGAAAATCTATTCCGCACGCTTTCTAAAATATATATGGGACAGTTTTTTCGTCGCATAGAGGAATTTTGTTTAAAAGCACGAAAAACGTACGCTCATAATTACATGTACGTATTTGGAGCAAAGTGATTTTGAAGGCATTCTACTGCGAGGGTCGTCCTCATATCGGTTTATTGTGCCGATACTCAACTTTACTTAAGCCCCCCCCCCCCCATGTCTTCAACATCATCTCTACATGAATATCACATACGTCTGAAGTATATCTCAGAGGCCATTTCGTCCTCAAAATTGACGATCCACTCGTATGGTAACGTTACTCTGAAGGCCCTGAAAAAAAGTATAACCTTAAGAATGTTTTGTGCCTAAAGAAGTAAATCTAATATCTATTTTAACAACTTCATCGTACGTACCCTTACTAGTCACACCTCAAGATTGTGACGTAATAGTCATTGGGGGTGTGTCACACCCCACTCACTTTGACGGGCTGAAAAAAAATGATAAATTCTGAAAAAAAATAAAATAAAAATACTGTAAGGTAGTTTGAACCCTTAACTATAGTTGACAAAAATTTTGAGTAATCAAAATCATTTTTACTGTAAGAAAAAAATTCCCCAAAAAAATTGCAGAAAAAATACCGTTTTTTGCAAAAAACGCTGTAAAATTTGTAATTTTCAATTTAAAAAAAATAAAAAATTTATTCATACGCCTGAAATAGTATACTTTGAGGTGGGTATGGTGGAATTTCCGACCGTTCCAAAAAGTGTATTTATTTGAGCATTTGAAGTTGGGGTTCTGTGAGAAAAAAAAGGACAAATTCTGCCAAAAAAAATGAAATTTTATTATAAAAATAAATAAAAAAATCACCTCCCAGCGGAATTTGCTCCTCTACGTCCTCCAACAATTCCTCCCGAAACGTTCTGCTTCGCAGATCATAAGCCATCTACTCCAAAATATTAATAAAATTTGTAATTATGGAGAAAAAAAATTCCCGTCTTCAGGATAATTTTTTTTAACTTACCTTTTCGAAATATCACGGAATTTTTTTTTTTTTTAATGCACCTTAAAACTCGTTTTCAAACACTTGAGTCATATGGGGTTGTAGGCACCCCGGATTTTTACCCCGTCCGCTTCGCTCGGGTCCCAAAACTAAACTAAAGGGTCCTTTCAAATAATAACGACGAGGCACCCTTCTTGAAGATTCAAACTACCAACAGAGGGTGCCTTAAGTCCCATTTTCTCGAAATTTCTATTAGATACTGCCCGTCGAAAAACGGCTGGGGTGAAATTTACCCCGTGTGACTATTAAGGGTTAAGGGGTCTTCTCACTTTAGATGCTAAAATAGGCTATTTTCGTGATTTTTTAAATAGGTTTTTATTATATATATATATTGATATAAAAGTTGTTATACTTCACAAATACACTTTCGGAATACATCAACATTTTTTTGCATGTATTTATGTTGCCCAAACAAATTTAAATTACTGAAACTGAATCGGTGCTTATGGAATTTTAACCACATATTCTTTACAACTATAGCTATAGCGGATATCAAGGATTTTTTTAGATTTAGACATTTACTATTTTTTTTTGCCAAAAACGGTGAAAAAATACATTTTTTTTGTTTTTTCGAAAAATGTCGTCCATTTTGTTATTTTTGCATATATCAAAAATCGTATGATATACGGTATAGCCTAACGGCTATAGCGCATAGCACATAAAATCAAACGGTTTTAGATTCAGTATGTTAATACATACTGAATCTAAAACCATTTGATTTTTTTTGTTTTGGATGATCTATTTCCGAGATTCCATCAACAGCGCAGACCTACAGTTTTTTTAGGAAATTTGTTCAACTACCATTTTCGTCTATAAATACTGACTTGGATAACAATTTTTTTTTATGTATTTCGAAAGTGTATTGATTAAGTGTGACAACTTTCATATCAATATCTATAATATAAACCTATCAAAAAAATGCATGAAAATAGCCTTTTTACGTCTAAAGTGAGAAGTCCTCTTAAAGTCTACGAAAGCATCAGAAGAAACTGTTTCTCTAAAATGTGGCTACACCGGAGTCTTTTAAGCGCAATTTTTTTCTGCACCTTTGCCACGGTACTGCAGTATGCATCGTTGGAATGCAACTAAAATATATTTTTTCCGTATTGCCGTATTTTTTATGACCCATTTAGGTTAAGAACATCACTGAAATATTTTTGAGAATCCTTATAGGATCCTTGAGATTACGAAAATCACTGAATCATTTTTAAGGATCCTTATTAAAATTGATTACCAAAAATTGCAAAACAGATTTTGAATAAGAATTAAAAAAACGAAATGAAAAAAACCAAGCATTTTAGCCGCATTCCAACGATGCAGCCTTCAGCACAGACCTTCGTCACACAAGTTACGATTTTTTCACGACGCTGAAGAATGATTAAAGGCATTACATATCTATTACATTATTATCTTAACTTAAGGAGCTCACCTTAAGGGGCTGCATCTACCTAAAGGCCCAAATAAAAATGGCCGGATACCGATTTTTTACCCTGTGAAATTGTTGGTGAAAAAGCAACGCATTTTTTTAACACAAAGGTATATTTACTAAAGCCTCGAAAAAAGTCACCAAAAAATACAGAAAAACAACAAAACATGGCCGCCGGCAGACGATGAAAATTTGTTCACGACGTTTGGTGGTGGACACGCCCCAGCTTGAACGGTCCATCCGAAATTTAAAATCCAAGCGGATTATTCAAGTTAAGATTAAATACGAGTTGTTGATGATCGTTGATTGAAAAAAAAATTTAACAACGTGGCGACGTTTTGAAACTCGAGCGCACAAAATACATGGAAAAAGTCTTCATTTTTACGTAGCTATTAAAAAATGATGATCGGTTTTGAAAAAGAGAGACCGTCAATGACCTTCAAATGTTTCTCGTCGTTTCTCCTGTGAATTTGGAAACGGTGGACTTCGAAAACGTTGTTTCGAGAAAAACGCGTTTAGAGCTTAAAGCTGCTACCGCTCGCCCGGCCGACTGTCAGAAGCTGTAGCTCGTGCAATGTTAGGAATATCTTAAGGGGTTACCCCCACTTGCGATTTTGAAAAAATCGATTTTTTTTATTGCATTTTTTTGAAGTATAAGTATCTGAGAATATGTCCTGACAATTTCAAGTCGATCCGAACAAAATTGACTGAGATATGAGCATTGAAAGAGAAGCATCCGTTGTGTAAATGACCGGCTAATTGAAACTTTAAACGCGTTTTTCTCAAAATGGCATTTCTGAAGTCGGTGACCAAGATTACTCGAGCAATAATGAACCGATCTTCTTGAAATTTTGCAGGCTTATTTAATACATAAAAATGTAGTCTTTAATCGTTCGATTTTTTTTTCGTTAAAATCGAACCATTAACTTTGACTGTCCGCCATTTTGTGAAAAATGAATATTTTTTAAAATCCTTCGATTAAAGACTAGTTTATACTTATATTTGACTAAATCCATCCGCATTTTTTTTCAGATGATCCACTTCGCCGCAATGTTGGTCACCGCAAACCGTGTATATAAAAACATTATTTCATTGACGGCCATTTGCCACTAAACAATGTAATATTTTTCAATAAAAAAATTGCTGAAAGTTCTTCAAGATGTGTTCTTTAAGATGGTATATTGATCGATTAAAAAAGTTTTGTAGTTTTCTTTTAAAAAAATCATGAAAAAGGCCTTTTTTGCGCTACAAGTGGGGGTAACGCCTTAATGAACTTCCATCCGCATTTTTTTTCAGATGATCCACTTCGCCGCAATGTTGGTCACCGCAAACCGTGTATATAAAAACATTATTTCATTGACGGCCATTTGCCACTAAACAATGTAATATTTTTCAATAAAAAAATTACTGAAAGTTCTTCAAGATGTGTTCTTTAAGATGGTATATTGATCGATTAAAAAAGTTTTGTAGTTTTCTTTTAAAAAAATCATGAAAAAGGCCTTTTTTGCGCTACAAGTGGAGGTAACGCCTTAATGAACTTTACCGGGATTATAGCTAAAAGGATTATTTCCAAAAATGCAATTATTCGACCCGCCTAAGTAAATGTAGCCCGTTAACATCCTCCAAAGAGCGTCTTCGAAACAGCCAGATGTGCCAATACCGAACATTACACAGATATAACGAGTCCGAAATGTACCTAGAACGTAAATTCTTAGATACAAATGCCCATCGTTGGAGAACGATCGAAACGCCATAAACTCTCTGTTCGACACTTATTTTCTCCTCTTCAGCCACCAGTTTGTTTTAAGGAGGTACGGTGATGACCACGCTAGTAAACTAAGAGTCTATTTTTCGCCATAATACCGCTACGTTTTAGACATATGTGTGTGACCTATATTTCGAGAAATATTTTTTAAGTATTGAATTTCAAGCTACTTATTATTTTTATAATATGAAAACAAACGTAATAATCTACTACTCGACTTCAGTAGTACGCCATATCGTCGACGTTTAGCATCGTTGCATTTTCGATAGCTGTCATCGGTCCCACGCGCTCGGCTTATTATTTTTGGTAGCCGGTAGACATGGAGAATGAAAATAAGTACTGTAGAAGTTTATCAAGAGAGTAACAGGATTGTACCTGAAGTCCAGTTTAGAGACAAAGGTAGATTCTGTTGGACAAGAATTAGAGAGTGAAAAGATGATATTACGAATGCAAATGAAAAACGTTGCGTTGACGTTAACCTCAATATCCAATGTCCAATCTGTCCGAAGTCAAAACATATTTCATCGATTGTTATGTTATTTTTCCCTTTCCTAATTTTCACAATATTTGCAGATATAAAAACGAACGTTCATTTTATATGACGGTTTGTCCATGCTGAATTTACATATAAATGCGTTGTATGCATGTCGCCAGAAAGATTGAGATGCCTTAGCTATACATAAAAGAACTTTGAGTAAATATCGGCGAAAGGCCTTTTATAATCGATTAAAAAATGTACGGCTTCACACAACCATATTTTTAATTCGCGTTGAAAATATCCGATAGAAGACTCAAATTTGCGCGGGTATCCGGCGTTGCCACACTTCGAGCAAGATGGCTGCGATTACGTCACGAGACGCCTCTCTCGCCGAATACTTCGGTTTTTCGCGACTTTATTTCTAAATTTATTGCTTATTTCTGCGGTGAGCTTTCCAATTCAAGTTGCCTTATTAATCACAACGAACGAACGAACGCAACCGTCAGTTTTTTTTACGCGTGTCTTGGCTCCAAGTAGCACAAAAAAATCGATATATGAGAGGACAGGCACATTTTGTCGTCTACGTGTGACTAATTAACTAACTTTAACAATTAATAACTCGGAAACTGTACGGTAAATCTCGTGGAAACTCCGCATACGCATGGACGAAGCTCTCGACAATGTTATTAAAAAAAATCGGGCTTTTATCTTGGACTCGCTCCAATCACCGTACCTCCTTAACACACAAGAGATATTCCATGACAAGTAGGTCAGACCTACTGAATTTTTAACGACACATTCTCCTGCATATTGTGAAATTCACGAATAGCATGACTTCAGCTTCATATAATAACGATAATTCTGAATCTGCCAGAGGTCAGATATGAATTCCACGATTCACAGTATTCGAGACGTCAAGCCTCGTTGACGGTGTCAAATTATAAAAGCATTTTCTCGGTCTAATTGCAGAAGGGTCAGGACGTTTTCCAGTTGAGGGTTCGAGCGAGATGTTGATTGATATGGGACAGGCTACCTAATAAAGCAATTTACATATCCACCGTAGGAATATATAAATGAAGTTGCTCATCAGCTTGATAGTATCATTCAAACTTAATTCGGATGAATACAATGTCGGTGACGTGCCGGTGGAGCTTCGAAGTCCCATAAGTGGACTCGGTGACCACAACCACATGACATCTGTCGTGTATTTCATAGCCGAGTAATACCGAGGCTCTTCTATGCTGTGACTGTGCCTGTGTAGACAAGGGCGACAGCGAGGATGTGAAGGAATGAAAAAAAAGGCAGACGTCGTATTTCGCAGTTGAGAGAACATCGGCCAAGCCATCTCGAGCGATAATAATGGTAACGACGTAAAGCAAGATAAGAAAGAGCTGGTCCATTTATACACTTTTGTAGTACATAAAAATGGCTCTGGACGGCTCTGAATGATATTTTACCTCTTTCTTGGCTCTGGCAAAGTGCCTCGAGTCAACGTTTCATTCTAACGACATGCACTTTAAGAACCATCGTGCCTGGGCAGTCATAAATTAAACTTCACATCGATATCGAGAACTACCAATCCCTGGACGTCGCTTTGCCCCCCCCCCCCCCCCTCTTCTCCACTGCCGCCGCATCGTCATTCCGTTGTTCGTACTTCCGCCTTTTCTCCGTGCATTTACGAAATCGTGGATAAGGGGGTCTCTAGTTCGTCCCTAGGTTCATTCGCGACGCGAGGCGAAAGACTTTTTTTCACCATCCTTCCCTTCATCTTTATCATCCACTTCATCGTCTTTTCTTTTGTTTCCTTTATGAGACGAGTTCTTCAGGCCCGAGCTGCCTGTATATCTGCCGCCCCTCGAGGTAAAAAGATTCCCTCGGGCATTCGCTGCGAGCAAGGTTGAAGGATTTTTTATGAGCCATCAATTTTATCACTCGACGAGAGTAAATGCGCGTACGCATATCGCGTCGCGCATTCATAGTTCGAAGGTGAAAACAGCCCCGCCACCTTATGTAGACGAATGGATAATAATGGAGCAATAATCCCTCCTTTCTCCTATGACGTTTCGTTCCATTCGTCAAGATGCATCTCGCAAGGCACATCAGTTGAGGAAAATTGCCGATTTTCATGATTTTTTTAAAGGAAAGATTTCTTTACCATTTTTGAGAGTTAGGGGATATTTCATTATTACTTTTGGCTGTTACATGGTATTTTTTATTTTTATTAATTTTTCAAAATGGCGGTGGTATGGCACGGCCTTCTTAAGTGCATTTTCAAAACTGGCGTGACGTATAGCCAAAAAAAACGAATTGACCGATTCTAATGAAATTTGGTATAAATCTTTCTAACCTTATTGTCTAAAACATGACGCTAAATTTTTTTGAAAATATAAAAAATAAAAGTAAAAAGAAAAAGCATGTAACAGCCAAAAGTAGTAATAAAAAATACCCGAAGTCTCAAAAATGGTGAGAAAATAATTCCTTTTAAAAAAACCACGAACATCAGCCTTTTTTCCTGTCCTCCAGGTATCTCCTCCCTTAAAGGTTCGCCTCCGATTTGGTTGAAACTCATATATGTGATCAAGCATTAACAACTATCAAACACGATTTTTTTTTAATCGGCGGAAAACGTTTTAAAGGGGAGAAAGCACCCCTCAAAGCGAGGCTTGTCGTGGGGTGATGTTGCAGTTTCACCCACAAGTAGTCCATCAATCTGAATAAAACAAAAACCAAATTTCTTCTAACGTAAACCGATGAAACACCATTATAGAAGATTTTTTTAAAAGTTCAGGGGTGACACGCTTTTCTTTGAGGAGTGGTTTCCCCTCTTAAACCGCCGTTTTGCCGGCGATAAAAAAAATACCCATCTAATAGTTTTCAGCACCTTGAACCTCATATATCAGTTTCAACAAAATCGAAGGCAAACAGTGAACTGATGTTCCTTGTCGGAAATGCTCACGCACTGCGAAATTAATAAAAACAATGCGTGTCAAAGCATTTTTTTAATTCGTTCTCGCGAATTTTTCAAAGGAAAACCCAAAGTCGTGCATCTGAGCGACGGTTTGTAACACCGAGCTCATCCGTGGCGGCCTGTGTACCAGCTTCATGATCGTATTAGGCCTGAAACTTTGACGTTTTTTAAAGATTTTTGGTACTTTCATTGAAGAAGAGCAAACTCTTGAATTCATTTTAATAATTTAGGGAAACGAAAGGTATGCCTCTATAAATCTATTAGCCAGTAGAGTGCTGTAAGGATCAAAGGCGCAGGTGAACGTTTCCGTAAGCCAACGCAGGTATGGATCTGAAGCCTTGACAAAGTATTTTGACGTTCCTCCCCGTACGTTCTATTCAAGGAACACTCATTGCACACCGATACAGTTCAACGCCAGAAGGCCATTAATTCTACGCTTCGAAACTGCCTCGATACGCCCCTCCAACGTTAGACCTTAAACATACAGGAAATTGTTTGACGTTACACGCCGGACTGTTTGCCAACAAGGCTACTTTGACGCGAAGGTACGTGTCTGACGCAGTTGCGTCGGCGTTTAAACATGCGCGCGATGTGTACGACGAGCTCATTCGTATACTGCTAATGAACGACGACGAGAGATGCTCGGGGCTTTCGTTCGACAGGTCAAGAAGCAACAATTTCACCGACATGAAATGAACTTTTTGTCACTGATGATTTTTTTTTTACCGGCCTGCTATAAATTCAGGAAGTGAATTCAAGATATTTTAAAACTGATGATTGATGAAAAATCGCATTGCAATGATTAAATGATTGCTTTGCGCGCAATTACGTATGCAGTGATCGAGTAGAAATTTGTTAGGGAGTCTCCAAATCCTACCACATTCACTTTGGAATCCAAGTAGATTCTGCGCTATTTTCCAATTGACATCGTTTGAGAACTTTAGCAATGAAAATGCTTCTAAAACTGTATATGTTTGATGAGGTAGGCTGGGTATAGGGGCCTGAGTTAGATGCCACACGAAAGTAACGCTACCCCCACTCCACTTTCGCTGTATTGTAGTAGAGTGGGGGGAGGTGCGACATGCTGAATGCCTGTGATCGGTTAAAAAATGCCTTCTCCCCACCCAATTCTAATCGTGTTACTAGTTTGAAAATTATATTACAAATATATTACAAAAATTATATAACAATTATTATACAAACCCAACCAAATCCAAGTATCTCAATGTATCAATGTTTTTCGAAAAATAATAAAAACCAACTCATATTATTTACATGTACCTGTTTTTTATTACCCGAAAAGTCTGATTACACTTTCGATGCCATGCAAAAGTTGCACATTGTGTAATATCTGTGGATTTTCTATTTGAATTCCTCAACCGGAATTTGTCGGATCTCTCAATGAAAAATTTTCCTTCGTGATCCCGTTCACACATTTATTGGGGAATCCCAAGTTGCATCCACATCTCTGTAGGGATTTGTTAGGGACACCGCACATAGGGAGTCCTCAGAGGGATTCGATTGAATTCTGCACTGTTCCCCTATAAACGTCGTTTGAGAATTCTTACCACGTTCGAATCGAAAAATGTGAAAGGTCACGAGAAAAAACTCGGTGAATTGAAACATAACCTGCACGCTTCGTGAACGCGTACGTATGTGGTGAAATTAAGTCAATTAGCAGTCAAGTAAATAACAAACGATAATTACAGTGAATTCTCAGTGATGTGATTTAAATCTATTTTCAAAATACACTTTTTTAAGCGACTCATATTTTTTTAAATCCACCCATTTTGTATATCTGTATATTTCGTTGAGAAAATTCTACGTACAGAATGCGATGGAATCGATCAATAATCGTATAGGATTCTGTTCGATAATGTGGAAATCCTGTAGGATTCAAATTGGATACGTACATACATTACATTCCAAAGGTAAATCCTGATTAGAATCCAATGTACGAGCGTGACGTGTTAGCATAAGGATCGGACGCGAATAGATCCCTAACAGGAAGTAGGGACAAGTATGGGGAATACAATTGGATACCTACGAAAAATTCTGCACTGGTAAATGTAGAGCAGGGGGACCAAAGCGGGCCCTCTAAGGGAAATAACAAAAAGCAGTTATAAAACGTGATATTTAAACAATTTTTTTGCTATCAGGTGCTCAATTGATCGTAGTTCAATAGTACATTCACACATTTCCAGTAAATCTTCAACATACAAATAATAAAACCAATTTTTTAACTTTAAGAAATGCGCGCTTTGCTTAGGGGGGTAGCCTAAAGCGGGTACGGCTTCTGGACAAAGCGGGCACGTTGAGGGCAAAGCGAGCACCCTGTATTTTTTTCGGAAATTAGGCGGAAATTAAGAAATTAGATTATTTTTTTCGGAAATAAGAAGAAAATAGGGAATCATAGGGGAAAAACTATGAATCTACCCACATATTTTATTGCAGACAAATCATTATTATTGTCATAAAAGAATAAAAACTTAACGTGTCTTGTTAACAGTCAGTAAACTTTTTTTTTTTGGCGATCATCACAGTAAAATGATCCAACACCAGGGTAAGCAGTCCATGCATCATGAACCTACATTTCACAGTCATTGCCTTGAATCCAGTATTCGGTGGGAGGATCTATACGTGGTTCATTGCATGTGATGCACACGTAATTTTCCTTGTCTGTACTTTGTTTCTTTTTTGGCTTTCCCTTAGTTTTCAAATCCTTCTTAAGAATCTCATCCTATGAAGCTTGTTATGTCTTTCTTTTATATTTATTTACTATCTGAAAATGATAGTGGATATCGTTATAAGAATGTAACAATATTACTTTCAAACATGTAAAAAAACAATTGCAATGAATTATAGCATTTTGGTGAGTTCCTACATAGATAAATAAATGAGAAAATTATTAAAATACAGTGACATAGTCATCTTCTATCTTTTATTATCATCTTAAATTCAAATTGTCGTCTGTCATTGAACCATAGCGGACACGTGCTCGATTTTGTACAATGAAGATTACAAAATAGGGAAATTATTTAAATAAATTATCAATTTCATTTCCCATAGCCATCTTTTATACTCGGCATAGCGGGCACGTGCTCGCTTTGCCCTGCCCGCTTTGCCGTTTTGTGCCACTTGACGTTTTCATCAAACCTGACCAAAAAATTATTGGAATGAATTCAAGCAAATATGAATAAATCAGAGTGTAATAGGCATAAAACAATAGTCACATTTTAGTATTGATCTATTTTACTCCCAAATAGACAAAACGCTATGTACATACTTTGCTTTTTTATGAAAACCCGTGGTATTTTGTTTTTTGGCCACACGAGCTGCACGATCGGCCGCAGTTGAACTTCACGACTGCAGCAGGTCATACGTCGACACACGATTGAACGCGGACGAATTTCAAATAAAATACTCACTTTTCCAAAATGTAATATTTTGGAAATGTATAATTTATTAAGATTTAATTTTCTATTCTCCGTATTTCAATTATGCGGATATATTAAGGGGTAAGGCCACAGTAACGGGTATAAAAGCATGTGCGAATATAACAATTTGTTTCGTATGAAAAAGTGATTCACTCACAAAATTAATTACACATCTATTTAGTATGAATATCAAGCTGTTAGAAAATATATATTTTTTTTTCGATGCACAAAATGGCCGACTACTAATATTTTCTTTTATATTTTTTGAGGCGCTCCGTGGAGTGACATTTAGCATCCACAATTTTTTACCTAGAACAAAAAACAAAAATTCTCGTCAATCTACATTATAATACCTAGAGAAGTACGTAAGGAATTTAAAAAATATTGTTTTATTCAAAAGTTGTAGGTATTTGAATTGAGTTCTAGGTATTTAAATCAATTTTCGGTGAAAAATTTCGTATAAAACTGCTCATAAAATGAAAAGTTTTCGATTAATCAGAAATTCCGTACGTACTTCTCTGCGAAATGCAATTAGGAACATAACTTTTAAATTTGAAGTAAATCGAGTAAAAATTGTTGACGTTATTTGTCACGCTAATTTGAAAAAAGCTGTTGCGAGAAAAACGCGTTTATAGTTTTAGGTACTCTATGGCCGTGCCAGAGGTGGGCTTACGTTATACGCTCAAAGACGGTGACAAAAAAATGTCTTTTTATAAATCGAATAGTAACTTATTCTTATGATGATAAAGCACCGTTTTAGCGGGAAAAAAATCGAAAATTCTACTGTGGCCTTACCCCTTAACAAGTGTTAGAAGTGGATTCCTGATTTTTGAAAATAATAACCGACCGAAGTATTGATCTGGTCAGATTGACCCGATGTGTCAAAATCCCGGCCTGAGATGCGAGCGTCAACGGACGGCTAAGCGGGTTTTTATAGGGAGCGTAGCTAATTTTTTAGAAACATCACATTCGACATTAAAAGATGCCCCGTCGACAATTAGAGGCCTTGGAGAACTAGAATAGCCCTGCCCTTGCAAGATCACGGGTCTATCGACAGGACCTTTGAATTCCATCGCCGGGTGTTCAATACTCGGAGATGAAATCCTTGTTGCGAATTATACACCGAAAAAAAATTCGTTCATCCCAACCAAAATTCAGTTGGTTTAACAAAATGTATCTTAAAATACGTTCAACTTGATTTTTTATTGGCATAACAAATGTTTTGTTAATCTAACTGATAGTTTTAGTGGTGTGAACTGTAGCTTAATTAGCATGTCTGAGCAACTGTTAAAACAACAAAATTTCGAGACAGCAAAATGCATTTTGCACATTCACCGATTTCTTTGTCGCAGCGAAGGAGGCAAACTTCAATATAAGGGGGCGTCCATTAATTACGTGAGGCATTTAGGGGGGGGGGGGAGGGGGTCGAGCGAAATCTCACCGAATCTCACATGGGGGAGAGGGGGGCTTCGGCAAATATCACGTAATTTTAGTAATTTTAGTAATTTTAATAATCACGTAATTTTCATCACGTAGGGAGAGTCTCCCAGCTACTTTACATGGTGGAGTAAATGGTACTACAACCGCAGTTACGTCTACTACAATTCATTTTCCGTGAACGTATGCATTTTGAAAAATCTCACGTGAGATTAGTGTAGGGGGGAGGGGGTCGAGCAAAATCTCACGACATCTCACCAGGGGGAGAGGGGGGGTCGAAAAATCGCCAAAATCACCTCACGTAATTAATGGATGCCCCCTAAGAGAATGAAGGCATTTCTCGTAACGTTGCATTCTTTGCAACTAATGTCAATATTGTTTCATTAAGAAAGACCGTTACCCAGAACCATAATAAAATCACATACCTACCAAAGAAAGTGCATCCTCTTTGTTGTATGGTTTTCAGTACGAACGAGCGCAAAATGGGATATCAACGTTGCCCGTTGAAATAAACAGCTGTGCAGAGATATTTCGCGGAATGTGTGATGAATTTACTGGCATCTTCATGGCTACAGTAATTTCCATACATACGGGCACGGAACATTTTTGTCCGTTATGTATAAAGTTGACCGATCCGAGCGGCGCGCCGAGAATTCCGCTTTAATTGAAAACGTCGAATTCGTTATGGCCGCTCGAACGAGCTCTTTAGCGAGACAGTTTTTTACAAGAATTCTTCAATAAACGTGCATTTGTGCCGTTTACAATTTTTCTTAGGACCCAGCAACTTTTGTACCGAGCACAAATCAGCGAGCCAAAAAGTAAACATTTTCAATACGTTTTTATAAAAAATATAAAAACAAATTCTATAGAGTTGTACGAAAATGGACATATGCAAACCTTATAGATTCTATATAGTGCTCGAAAATTGCATGCGTTTAGGGACTAAAAAGTGATATAAAAATACTCTGTTTGAAATTTATATTGGTTTGCAATAGTAAAGTAAATTTCGACAAATTCTAATTGACCAGAGAACTATTTTTTAAAGTACGATGTATTTATTTTGTCTTGGTGTGCCCATAATAATGATTAGATATTTGTCAACTATCGTTTTATTCTCATAAGTTGCCTTTGAGCGAAGCTTCATCCATTCTCCGAGATTTTTCAAACACGTGCGTTTGGCAACAATTATAATAAAAACTGAAAAATAAACCTCATACGAGCATTGTGGCTCCATCGTATCGATATACGCAGTACCCTCATTTTTATGAAACTTTTATCCTCGTATTTTTCCACGTAAAATGTTATACCATATCGACCGAAGTAACACGGCACGAGGGAAAAATCGCATAGGAAATTGTGACAAAACGATAGGTCGAGGAAGCGCGCGCGAACGTCAAACGGATCTACGTGCGATACGAGTGCAAATGGGAATCCCTTGGCTCGGAAAATTTAAATTCGTCCCGGCGTCTTGTGCGATCCCACGGGAAAGGATTTCCGTTAGAATTCATTCGAAAAGCGTTCTCAACGTTCGAAATCGCTGCAAAAAAAAATTCTCCAGCATTGGAATATCTTCTTATCCTCGTATTATTGCGACGTTATAGACTGAGGGCAATAAATCGAGTCTCGAGTTGACTCTCATGGCCAAAATCTACCTCCGTGACACACCCACTGATTTTTATCTGTCCAAAGCTTTATTAAGGGGTAAGGCCACTGTAAATTTTTTGAAAAATCGATTTTTTTTTATTGGCTTAAAAAATAGTTTAAACCCTCTAGAATGAGAAAAAAAGGTCCTGTGCGACGTCTTTTTTAAATTTTTTCCAATAAAAAACTATTCGCAAAACTTTAAACGCGTTTTTCTCGAAACATGGTTTTTCAAAATGGCACGCAGCATAACTCGAACAATTTTCATTTTTTTTACTTGAAATTTTAACCAGATGTGAACATTTACATTATCTTGAGAATGTCGATCGGAATTTTCAAGAACTTTATTTATTGATTTTTTATTAACAAAAAACTTGCCGTTTTTTTCGTCAAAAATCAATTTTTTTTTTCAAACGCACGCCAAATCCACAAAAATTGATACTTTTTAAAATCCGATCGACATTCTCTAGCTATAGCCCTCTAGATTAATGGTTTTTTTTTTGTTCTAGATTCAAAAGTGCACCAGTGGTGCTGCGTGCCGCGGAGCCCTGGAAGCAAAACATGTCCCGGGAAGATAGCTGTGGAACCGCCATTTTGTTTTTTTTTACTGTAAAAAAATTTTATAATAAAGTTTAATGTATGCCCGATAACACCATTAAAAGTTTTTTTTCAAATACCTTCAATTTCGGGAGCAAAAAATTAGTGAAAAAACCTTTTTTTTGGGCCGTTACAGTGGCCTTACCCCTTAACCTTTTTGCTTCAAACGGTACTATTTCCCTCTCGATGAATTTTACTTGATAACATACTTTGAAAAATGACCACTCGTGGTTGAAACGTTTGTGCGCCAATGACAGAAACGCCTACGATATAACTGAAATTCTACAACAGCTCGTACCTACTTCAGTGCGCTAAACTTTTATCATAAAGGTAACGTTTTATTCTATTTATATATCGTGACAAGATTTAACAGCGATAGTTCCATATCGTTCCTGTTGCCTACGTTGTCCTCATGGAGACTTACACGTACACCTGACGATACACTACCACCCCCACATATTACATAAACACGCTGGCATAACTGCCATACCATGCAAAGTCGGTAATGAACCGTCCAGGCTGCTGGAGATAGCTTTCCATTTCGCAAAGTTACCGCAGCGGCTAGTTCTGTCGTCGCTTCTATCGCCGTTCACTTATGCATGCTATAATACACCCACACTTGCTCCATTCCTATCTTCGTTTCGGCAACGCTCTCGTATACCTCGAGCCACTATCAGAAACTACCCCAATTCGCAAACTCGGCTTTCTGTGTGCTCGTACAGAAGTATATACGTATACATATGCGTGTGTGTGTGTGAATATATCTATATATGAGGCAATAAATCACGACGTATCGACAGTTCTACGCGGCTCTCACAGTCTACCCGATAATCCACAATTTTCGAGCTTTTTATCGCCGCCTGAGGGACGTAAAAATTTTTTTCGCCAATTTCTTTTTTGCCGCTGCTGCGTAATTGCGACTTTTTTCCATGTGTCAGTCAGATTGAGACACTAATGACGTAAACGCGTACTGCACTTTATTGGATTAAGAGTATTCCTTTCACGAATCCGAATATTGAACAATTAAGGTCTTAAGCCACGGTAACGGGTATAAAATCATGTGCGAATAAAAAAAAAATCGTATGAAAAAGTGATTCACTCGTGAAATTAATTACACATCTATTTAGTATGAATACTAAATAGATCCACAAAAAATTGTGGATGCTAAATGGCACGCAGCGGAGCGCCTAACAAAGAAGATAACAAAAGATAATATTAGTAGGCGGCCATTTTGTACATCGAAAAAATATATATATATATTTTTTCTAACAGCTTGATATTCGCACTAAATAGATGTGTAATTAATTTTATGAGTGAATCACTTTTTCATACGAAAAAAATGGTTCAATTCGCACGTGATTTTATACCCGTTACTGTGGTCTAAGGCCTTAAGGGGTAAGGCCACTGTAAATTTTTTGAAAAATCGATTTTTTTTTATTGGCTTAAAAAATAGTTTAAACCCTCTAGTTTAAAAATAGTTTAAATCCTTTTAACTTCTTTTTAAAATTTTTTCCAATAAAAAACTATTCGCAAAACTTTAAACGCGTTTTTCTCGAAACATGGTTTTTCAAAATGGCACGCAGCATAACTCGAACAATTTTCATTTTTTTTACTTGAAATTTTAACCAGATGTGAACATTTACATTATCTTGAGAATGTCGATCGGAATTTTCAAGAACTTTATTTATTGATTTTTTATTAACAAAAAACTTGCCGTTTTTTTCGTCAAAAATCAATTTTTTTTTTCAAACGCACGCCAAATCCACAAAAATTGATACTTTTTAAAATCCGATCGACATTCTCTAGCTATAGCCCTCTAGATTAATGGTTTTTTTTTTTGTTCTAGATTCAAAAGTGCACCAGTGGTGCTGCGTGCCGCGGAGCCCTGGAAGCAAAACATGTCCCGGAAAGATAGCTGTGGAACCGCCATTTTGTTTTTTTTTTACTGTAAAAAAATTTTATAATAAAGTTTAATGTATGCCCGATAACACCATTAAAAGTTTTTTTTCAAATACCTTTAATTTCGGGAGCAAAAAATTAGTGAAAAAACCTTTTTTTTTGGGCCGTTACAGTGGCCTTACTCCTTAAGTGATTTTCGTGTATATTCAAGCGAAAATACGTCCCAGTAAACTGGTAAAATTTCAAGCCAACTAACCAAACTTTCAGGGAAAAATTCCGACTCTAAAAATGGTCTCATTTATACGGCACTTTATGGAGATTACACGCTGGACACATTTCTTTTTAATAATTTATACACTAAATAACTCTAGAACGATATAAACTGTTCACGCGTGTAGAAAAAATAAAAAATTCCGTAACGACACTAAAAACAGGGGATCATCGAATGTTCAAAGAATATATTAATGATAAAAGTTAGAAAAATGTGACTAGCAGATGCATTTTCGTAGCCTCGACTTTTCCGAAAAAAAAAAACATAAAACTGTACGAATCTACTAAATTTGCGTGAAATTTTTTTATTCCAGTTTGTCGTTGGGTATAATAATTGATCGTGACTTATTTTTATTAAGCCCCACTGTAATCCATCGACGATTCGGAAGGGCCCTTATGCCACCACAAAGTACGGCCCTCCGCGAAAGGAATACCATAATATGTAGAAATTGATCGCCAATTTCGCATACAACGAAAATTTCTCTCGCACTCGAAAGCGAAGCGCCACGTGTTCGTTGCAGGGAATAGCTTTTTTACAATTTCATTCCTCGAACGCGTAATGCCTTTTTCTCGTTTTTATAACGCGATACCGGGTGGAGCAAAAGCCAAATTACAGGTCAGCGCAGAACTGTGAATTCGTTGGTTATTCTTTTTGCGAATCGACGAACGATGCACGGAAAGTCGAATTCGACCTCTTTCTCCGCAAAATGGCCTTCGACGTATAGGTGCGTGCGTGTATGCTTGCATGGGGCCACACAGAGGCAGAGACAGAATCTCGACCTATACAATTTGACTGTGGGGACTTTTTTAACGTACAGCCATGAATCAACCCCAATTATTGCATACAGCATCCGGAGCAGCGAGTGGCACCGCTGATACATTTTAGCCCCGCTCTCTCTCTCTCTCTCTCTCTCTCTCTCTCTCTCTCTCTCTGTCTCTCTCTATGTCTGTCTGTCTATCTGCCTCCCTCTCACTATATTTATCAATTTCCACCGTCTCTCTCGTAGTGATTACCCATCGGTGAAATTGTTTTCTCTAACAAGCTCGCAGTTAAAATCATTTACTACATAAATAGTACATTACTGTCGTCCCCGTAAGGCAATACGTATATGCCGAGTCAACATTTTACACATTATCGCTTCTTATCTCGCGAAATGAAATACGCGACGGGTGCGCATAATGAACTTTTGACGCCGATTTGTTGCAGGAAGAGAATAGGCCCAATAAGCCATGTTCTCTTCTCGTCTCTCTCTCTCTCTCTCTCTCTCTCTCTCTCTCTCTCTCTCTCTCTCTCTCTCTCTCTCTCTCCCTCTCTCTCCCTCTCTCTCCCTCTCTCTCCCTCTCTCTCCCTCTCTCTCCCTCTCTCTCTCTCTCTCCCTCTCTCTCTCGCCCGCAACGTAGCATGGATTTTGTTCGCCATAAGTGAGAGATAAAGCATAGCGCGAATACGAGAACTCGGGAACGGTGTGGGCGAGGTAGGCGGAAGAACGCCGGAGCTTGTTTCGGGCTATGTAGATGACCCAGTTCCATAACAATGTACACGGGTCGCGGTGTGAATTATATATACGTACATACGTGCATTTGCGTGTGTGTGTGTGTGTGTGTGTGTGTGTGTGTGTGTGTGTGTGTGTGTGTGTGTGTGTGTGTGTGTGTGTGTGTGTGTGTGTGTGTGTGTGTGTGTGTGTGCGCGCGTGTGTGTGTGTGTATGCACACACAGAGGTAATTACAAAACTCCGGGTACCTTTATTGCGTGGAGATCAACGATTTTAAAGCTCCTCTCCATTTGATTCTATTTTATCATCTAAAAAGCTATAGCAATCCCATTGATCAATGGTAGGAAATTCATCGAATTCATTATCGTATACGTACATACGGAATTCCGGTTTCAATTGTGAGAAAAATCGTATTTCATTTTTGTCACCCCTGTGCCCGTGGCAGAGGAATCAACTCAATTGCACAGTTACGAAATTCAATGAGCATTGCGGCAGCGCTCTGCAGTATTTGTCTGGATACAAAAATTCCAAACTGCCTCTCGATCCGCCGAATTACTCGAACGAAGAATTTTTATTAATTTTTCAATGAATAATTTATGAAAATTATCTCTGACTCGTCTCTGCTATTCATTTTTATTGATGCTTACTAGAAAATAATTATAGTCTATTACGAAACTAATAATAGATAATTTTGTTGCCTTCGTCATTGAACGAATCCTATTCGATTTCGTCCTACTATTTTCGTTTATATTACTCTGAAAATTGGTCCTACCACCGAGTAAACTTTTTGCCGAAAGTTGAGCGAAGCATTGAAAGTTGTTTTTTTACAGTTAACAATACAACCCCTAAGAATGGTATGAAAAGTAGCGGACTGCAAATGTAAGAGGCGAAATTTATACTTGGATGCGGTTGGTGCGAAAGGCCTGTACAAAAACGAGTTCAATTTTCACTGCGATGGCTACAGCTTGAAGCAAAGCGAAAACGTCACGAGGGACGCAAACGAGACATGGAAGGATTTTGGTTTTTTTTAGTAAGCGGGAAGTCGAAAGGAAGCTGGAAATGTAGCTTTTCACAGGAACTGATATTTCCGTGGAAAATGAATCACCGCAGTTGTATAAGCGCGCGGAGGATGAGGACTACACAGTGGTAAAGGGATACAATAGTCGGACAATGGAAGCTCTATGTTCATGCGGTTTGGGAACGGTGTCTCGTAGTTTTCTAGCCCGAATGGGGATGCTGTTTGGTAGCGCGAGAACTGACTTTATACATGAATGTACATATGCGTGTATGTGTATGTATCCATATATATGCTTCTCTTTCTCCTCCAGCCCACATTCGTAAATTACATACGAGACATTCTGCCTCGAGTAGAGCAGATTTTGGCCAGCTATTGTCAAACCCAACGTTAGCTAGAATTTCAAGCGAAACACCATTGTGACGGGTGAAAGAAATTGATTTTTCTTCATTTTCTCAGAGTATACATATTCAAGGGTATGTGAAAAAAGAATTCAAGTTAAAATATTGAAAATTGACCAGGTTACAGGCGATTTAATGAGAGCAGGTAGCGCAACGATTTGCGTATACTGAAACTTTCGCCCGCGGTTTTCTCGAAACGACTTTCGAAGACGTACGTTTTTCAATAATTAAGTTTTTGATTAAGTTTACAGCCAACGGTAGGAAATTGATCTACCACGAATACAGCATACGGAGCAGCTGTAACAATTAACTGTTTACTTTAACTTTGCCTTATCAATATGCTCTGCATATCTTGAAATAGCGTTTTTATGATACCCTGTAAAAGAATGAGGGCATTTTATAATATTTAAAGCGAACTGCTGTAAAAATTATAAAACGTTACCATCCTTTACGACATCCACCGTGACGAATACCATCCTAGTAAATTTTTAACTTTTGACATACTGCATACAGATGCAGTATGTATGAAGTATACATACTTTAACCTGGCCAGAATCATAACTTCAACTATATTTGTTCGATTTTCAATTTGACAAAACCAACATTTCTGTAATTGCAGTAGTTATCATTGTACGTGCTGTTTGTTTTTTTTTTTTTTTCGTTTGAAATTTACTATTTGTTTAAGCACCCGAATAAAAGTAAAAAATTCGCCCAGAATTGCACATTTTTAAACACCCGCCATTTTGTGAAATTCTTTTTTTTTCTAAAAACGGTTACGTACAACGAAGATGACATTTATATAGATTATGCAACTTTTTTATTTTTATTTTTCAGACTAACTATTGTCAAGTTATCGATCCGGTTGTACCACATGTTTTGTACAGAGGCTCTATAATACCTCAATAACGTTGTTAATTCTTTTATTTTATAATGAAAATTTGCACGAAATAAGTTCAATGTGTGGTTAATAACATACCTTTTTAACAAATACAAAATAAATAATGTAGTATACCGAAAAAAAATCGGAAACGACTTTTTTTCGGCCCACCAAAGTGGTGTCCTGAATTCGTGTGGACGCGAGAAAGAAAGCCTGTACTAGTCAGAACAAATAATAATTAGCACACGTAATACCCAAATTATCATCGGTATGGGCATTTGTCAACTTGGTTATCTTAAGCATTGATTGTCAAATGAAAAATAATCATACAAGTGCACATCAACTTAAGCATAATTTTGTTCGTTTCTTATAATTAGCACCCATAATACCCAAAATGTTATTGGTATGGACATTTTTCTATCTTACAAGTTGCACCCGTCAGGTTCGATTTTGTTGAAATTTGGATGTGTTATAAAGTACCGAAAAGTAAGCGATACGTATTTTTTTTATCGGCGGAAAAACGGTTTTAAGGGGTGAAACCGCACCGCGAAAGAAGGCATCTCTAGGGGTAATATAGCAGTTTCACACACAAGGAATCCACCGATTTTAATGAAACAAAAACGAAAATTCTTCTAATACGTAGCAATGAAAAATCTACTATAGTGACATTGCAAAAAAAATAAGGGGTGAACCACCCCTATATTAAGGGATGGTTTTACCCCTAAAAGCCGTTTTCCGCCGATAAAAAAAATACGTATCGCTTACAAAGTACAGTCCTGCTGTCGCTGAAAAAACCCGGAATCGGAGAAAATTAGAAGAAGGCTAGTTTTTTGACAGGTGATTTTGTAGGTGCCGCGGGTGCTAAATCCAAGTTTGCCTAAAAATCGGGGTGTAGGGTTCTTTTTTAGGGGATGAAAGGAGATGGAGACAAAATGTTCAGAAAAATCCGGGCTTTAGTTTTGTCCACAGCGCCGAAGTCGTGGAAGTTCATTTTGAGGGTGAAAAAGTGGGGTGGAATTTTGAAAAATCGGTTTTAATTCAATAACTCTTTAGAAAAAAATCGTACGTTTTTTGTTCAAATGGGAACGTTGTAGCCCTTGAAAAGACGCGTCGATCGAGTATTCGATCATCACTCTCCGATAATATCTTCACCCCCAAAAAATGGTTAAAAAACCAAAAAATAGTTTATTGAATAACTCAAAAACAATCGGTTTTTCGAGTATAATTCAAATGTACGAAATGTAGAGAATAATTTTCTCCATATTTTCGTTGCCATGGACCACCCTTGAATTTTGATTTTCCAACCCCTCTCGGGGGTTGAACATTCAAAATGAAATTCTGGAAAAACTATTGACGGCACGAATTCTACCGCGTGGAAGAATTTGTAGCTTGAACCCTCAGTTACATTTTTGTCCACAGCGCCAAACTCGTATCTCTTTAGTTTTGGTCAATAGTTTTCACAGAATTTCATTTTGAATTTTCAACCCCTGAGAGGGGTTCGAAAAAGGCAAATTCAAAAGTTGTGCTTAGGAACGAAAATATAGAGAAAATTATTCTCTACATTTCGTACATTTGAACCATCCCCGAAAAATCGATTGTTTTTGAGTTATTCAATAAACAATTTTTTTGTTAAGTCTTCAACAATTCTTTTGGGGGTGAAGATATGATTGGAGAGGGTTGATCGACTACTCGATCGACGCGTCTTTTCAAGGGCTACAACATTTCCATTTGAACAAAAATTGTATGAATTTGTCCTAAAGAGTTATCGAATAAAAACTGATTTTTCAAAATTTCACCCTACTTTTTCACCCCCAAAATGAACTTCCACGACTTAGGCGCTATGGACAAAAATAAAACCCAGATTTTTCTGAACATTTTGTCTTCCGGCGCCGACCTCGTGGACTTTGTATTTTGGCATTAATCCACCCCCATCCCCTAAAAAAACCCTATCCCCCGATTTTTAGGCATCTTGGTTTTAGCACCCGTGGCACCTACAAAATCACCTGTCAAAAAACTAGCCTTCTTCTAATTTTTTTCCGATTCCAATATACAGCACGACTGTACTTTTCGGTGCTTTATAATATATCCAAATTTCAACAAAATCGAAGGGTGTCACCTGAGGGATGTTCCTTGTTAGTTAACTTGAGCGCTCATTGACAAATGAAAAAAAAATATACACCTGCACATCGACTTTAGCATAAGTTTGTTCGTTTCAATTGCGTGAAAATTGGCTTTCCACGCGAATTGGCAATATCTGGAATGTCGAATGTTCCTGGCGAAAATCTACCCTACTCGACATCGCGTAACACGGGGGGTCGAATCGTCGTGAGCCCGATGTTGTATCCGGAATATTAATTTTGTACACGGTATTGAATTAATCGCGAGATATTGATCAAAAGCCGAAAATCCCCAGGGTGAGTTACATCTCAGTATGAAATTGTAACTGAGCCCTCATATCTGTCTGATTAACATCTGCCGGATTATTATGCAAATTGACCGTTGACCGGGTCAGCTCGTTGGTACACACAGACACAAAACACGCATAGTGCGCATCACCATCGCGAAGACACGCGCTCCCTTAGGGACCTTTCCATAGACGACACGTGTACATATGTACATATACATATATGTGTATAAGAGTTCGAAACCCGTGTATCGATTTCCATATAATTTCGTTGTTCTCGATTCAGTCTCCCTTGCTCGTTCCCCGAGCACCCGCCGTTTCCAGAGACCAAACACAATTTCAAAAGCTCCATCCATTTTTATACCTACGTATATCATAACTCGTAATATCGTGCACGTTTCCTATATTCCTACACTGGTTACGTCACTACGGCGGATAAAACACGGGGCGTTTCACGCCGAATCGCGGAAGAGCCAAAATCACCATAATTATGAAAAAAGTTTTTTTTTCTTGGAAGGTAGACGAATAAGGAGGTACGTCGATTAGGATTAAATTATTTTTAACATTGATTCCGTTCGTTACATCTGGGACATTGGGGACCAACGGAAAACGCATTTGACTCTACGTCTACCGGTTCGTTTAATATCGATAAGTTCATGGATAGAAGAAAAAAAAACACTAACAAGGAACATCACTCAAGTGTCCGCCTTCGATTTTTTTGAAACTCATGTATGTTTTAAAGTATTGAAAACCATTAGATACGTATATTTTTTCATCGGCGGAAAAACGGTGCCAGTGGGGTAAACCACCCTTCAAAAAAGGCGTGTCGAGGGGTAGTTTTGCAGTTTCACCTACAAGCAGTTCACCGATCAGAATGAAACAAAAACCAAAATTCTTCTATTGTAAAGCGATGAAACATCCACCATAGAATTATTGAACGAAAATTCAATTGAGTCCTTATATACGCGATTTCGCCGATTTTCGAAGGTACTTTTCTAGACGCGGTTAAAAAAAATGACGCATACAAAGACAATAGTTTTTTACAGATGATTCATGCGCATGGTTAAGTATATATAAAAAAAATCAGATATATTGACAAATAGCGGAGATATAACATAATAAAGCAATGCATTTTTTTTTGCGCCCGCGTTGATGGTGAAAGTTCTCGGCATCGATATGGGTATCTGAAAAAAATGAACATATTTATAATTGCATAATGACTGTATCTTCAGTGTGAACCAAAAATATTATTTAAAAAGATTATCATAATAAAAATTCGAAACTTAAAATATTTTACTCAATTTTCTATCGGTATTTTATTTAAAAAATGTTTTTGTGTCGTTGAAATTTTTGTTTCTGTGGTTCACACGATAGGTGATGATACTAAGAATATGTTGTAAAAATTTCAAAGCGTTCTGAACCTTCGTTCAAGAGTTAGAACTTTCACAAGGTTCAAAAAAGTTAATCGTGGAAATATATCTCCGCCATTTGTTAATATTTCTGATTTTTTTTACATACGCCTAATCATGTGCATAAATGATTTGTAAAAAAAAATGTTGTCAATATATGCGTCATTTTTTTTAACCGCGTTTGGGAAAGTACCTTCGAAAATCGGCGAAATCGCGTATAGAAGGCCTTAAGGGCTGGCACGACTTTCTTGAAGGAGTGGTCCCCCCCCTTAAAACCGTTTGCCACCGAGAAAGAAAAAAAACCAGTCTGATAGTTCCCAATGCTTTACGACAGATATGAGTTTCTACAAAATCGAAGGCGGACACTCAAGTGATGTTGCTTGTATGAACAGGAATATTCCATAGTCTCGAAATCAAAAATCTGTAGAAATATTCTTTCATTGGTGAAATATTTTTTTCAAATGACCAGTAGCGGGTGACACATGCAAAATTACAGCGTCATGTGGTAGGATAGTTATACGATGTACTATCATATTATTTATCAATTGGCCCTAGACTGTGAGGTCACAAGGAGTCGGAAAAAGTGATAAAGATAATAAAAATGACAAAATGACAAAGTGGTCTTTCCTATGGGACTGGAACACCCCATGTACATTTACGGTATCCTGAAAGCCCGGGTCTGTCCAACTGCAGATTTGAAATGAAATTTTGCAGGATGTACGTATGTTACAAAGGATTCTTCGAATTGCGATATTGTTTACCGATCTGTTGGGCGGCCAGGGTTATTTCGTGCATTTTTGGCATTTCAGATTCGAATTCTATCTGCACCAAGCTTCAATGTTGAAATTCAAGCGACATTTATGATCATTCCCTTAGGCTACTCTCGCCGTACACTGCATCTTTAAATTTTCACAGCGCATACTTTCGCCGTATTGCTCCGAATTTTGTACTCGTACGGAGGATCGTTCTATTAATGTACTACGTAACCCCGCCCCCCTCCCCCCTTATGCGCAAATATGTATTTATTACCGCGTCCAGATCCGATATTCATATATTGGAAATTCCATTTACGTTCGACATTGGAAGAGATGAGACAACATTTTCGGTATTCGGTATCTAGTCAAAAGATATTAGATTTCGAACCGGTACGCATCAAGCTCCAGTGGAATATATATATATATATATATATATATATATATATATATATATATATATGTATGTATGTATGTATGCATGTATGTATGTATACATGGATAAACCCATATGAAAAAATATATACACTGGAACTTCCATTAATATCGATACATCGAAATTTATTTTTGCGAACTCGAAAACAAAACAGTAAAATAAAAATAGCTGAAATACGTGTTGAAGGCATGCGACGGGCGAGTGGAAAAGGCACGCTTCGATTTTCATTTCATGGACTCTGTCAAGGGGGTTGTAAAGGTAAACTTGACTTTGAAACTAGCAACCTATTTTATGCCAAAATCACATTCCAATTTAAAAAAAAACACTCTATTACGTTTTATTCGAAATATCATTAATTTGATCATTATTTTTGGAAATATCGTATTCATGGCGGCAACATGAACGAAATTATGGACAGCTTGATTGAGTAGATATCAAAGTCTGATTGTTTGAAAATCTCCTCACTGATTAAGGGGTTAGGCCACTCTAGAATTGTCGAAAAATCGATTTTTTTAATGGTCCCCTAGGACCTCAAAAATGATGTCCCAAAATATTATGGCCGGGACAAATCTCTAACAAGGAACGTCCCTCAGGTGACACCCTTCGATTTCGTTGAAATTTGGATATGTTATAAAGCACCGAAAAGTAAGCGATACGTATTTTTTTTTATCGGTGGAAAAACGGTATTAAGGGGTGAAACCACCCCTTAAAACCACCCGCGAAAAAAAGGGATCTCTAGGGGTAATATAGCAGTTTCGCACACAAGGGTCCACCGCTTTTAATGAAACAAAAGCGAAACTTCTTCTAATCCAAAGCAATGAAAAATCCACTATAGTGACATTGCAACAACAAAAATTAAGGGGTGGTTTCACCCCTTAAAACCGTTTTTCCGCCGATAAAAAAAGATACGTATCGCTTACTTTTCGGTGCTTTATAATATATCCAAATTTCAACAAAATCGAAGGGTGTCACCTGAGGGATGTTCCTTGTAAGTACTCGGTTTTCGAATTTTAGTACAAGGCCGCCTGGTCTGCAGCGAGACCACTCAAAACTTCAAACGCGTTTATCTCAAAACTGCATTTTTTAAGTTGGCCGGAAACATAACTCAGACAATTTTTCAACCGATTCACTTGAAATGTTGAATATATGTTGAAAAATACATTGTCTATGGAAGTACGTAGGATTTTTTTATATTGCATAGTTCATCTGTTATTAACAGTTATCTGACGATTTTTTGGGCAAATTTTTCACTTTCCACTTTAGAAGTGCGCTCATTATAATTCAAAAATTACAGGCGCTGTTTGTCCGGCCGTGGACCCTGGGAAAAACGGTGACGTCATCGCAAAAACGCTGCACAGTCGCCATTTTGAAATGGATTGCTTCAAAAAAAAATATTGTATACAGTCACTGATATGTATGATAAACACCCTTTTTTATAATCTCGATTTATTTTGTAGTTTTTCTGAAAAAAAAAAATCCCTAAAAAGCCTATTTTTTCGGCCTCTAGAGTGGCCTAAGGCCTTAAGGCATTCGGAATCCCGTTCATGAATACAAGTACAATGTTCGATTCGTATTTGAATTTTTCTTAACCCCTAATAGTCACACGGGGTAAAATACACCCCAGCCCATTTTCAACCTCGGATTCCGGTCCGAAATTTTTCGAAAATGGGCCTAGTATTGACATCTACAGGCTATTTGAACCTTCAAGAAGGACGCCGAGTCGGTCCTATTTCAAAGGGCCCCTAGTATTGTTTGAACAGCTGATTGAAGCGGAGTGTGCGAAAATCTGGGGTGCGCCACACCCCATGTGACTACTGTGCTAAAAAATTGTTTTTGGAGCGAGTTTTTTTTGTGAATATTTTGTGTCAATTTACCGCAGTAAGTAACTAAAAAAATGTTTGTAATGTTTTTATTTTTTTTCTCAAAAAATCGGCGAACGAACCGCTGGCCGATGCGATATTTCTTTGGTATTCTCGACCAAGCCGCGGTAAACGCGAGAATACTATTGAAATGTCTCAACAATCGAAACAATCGGCTTGAGAAAGTAACCATGGAGCAATGTTTAAAATCGCTGTATATGGACCTGATAAAACCGCACTTGCAAGAACGGTGCACCATGAGCTCACTCCAAAATTATTTAAAAACCGGTATTAATGCCATTTTAAATGTTCGGGAAGCGAGAAACACTGATAACAAGCGTCCCAGATTGGATAAACAATCGAGATGTACTTTATGTCCCCGAGGGAGCGACAGAAAAAGTTGTATGCAATGCCCATCGTGCGAACGAGCTATGTGCGACAGGCATAGGGCATACATTTGCATTGATTGCGGGATGGGCATCGAGTAAAAAAAAATAACTATAAAATAAGTTTAAGAACACTTGTAGTTACCATGTAAATTTTTTTGAAATTTTTTTGAAATTTTTTTGATAATAAAATATCAATAAATTGAATAAAATTGGAGTATAATTTTGTTCAGAAAAGTCCGCGCTTCAGATGTTTAAATAAATATACTTTTTGAAGCGGACGATTATTCCACCTTCCTTACCTTAAAACATGATCTTTCAGGTATATCAAATGATTTTTTTTTTTAGCCAAAAATTAAGAAAGTTATACGAATTTTTGTAGAAACAGTCATTTTTCCGAATTTTTTTTCAATAATTTTTTTTTATTAGAAAAAAAGAAGCGATTGGAAAATAATTTATGCAGTCTTGCAAAAAAAGGTTGAAAATAGACTGTAGAATTTTTTTAAACCTTTTTTTTGCAATTTTTGCATGATTTTTTCACTCGTCAAAGTGGGTGGGGTGTAATACACCCCGTGTGACTATAAGGTTATTTTTAGAAGGTGTGACTATAGGGGGTTAAACAATTTCTTTTGGGTAATTTATCGATACATTTCTCTCGGATATTAAGTCGATCGGCTACGGTAATAGCAATTATTGCAGACATTAAAAATGGTCACAGACGTAAGAGTAATCTTCGAGTTAAATATAGAAAACCGTGCGCGAAAAGTTTGTATGATTTCCTCAGTTTATTCATTTTAATTAAGCCCCGGTATTATTTTGTCAATTAACTCTGATCGACCAAACACAAAAAAAAAACTATCCGGGCATTAGTACAGTCGTGCTGTCGCTGAAAAAACCCGGAATAGGAGAAAATTAGAACAAGGCTAGTTTTTTGACAGGTGATTTTGTAGGTGCCGCGGGTGCTAAATCCAAGTTTGCCTAAAAATCGGGGTGTAGGGTTCTTTTTTAGGGGATGAAAGGAGATGGGGGTGGATTAATGCCAAACTACAACCCCTACGAGGTCGGCGCCGTGAGACAAAATGTTCAGAAAAATCCGGGCTTTATTTTTGTCCACAGCGCCGAAGTCGTGGAAGTTCATTTTGAGGGTGAAAAAGTGGGGTGAAATTTTGAAAAATCGGTTTTGATTCAATAACTCTTTAGAAAAAAATCGTACGTTTTTTGTTCAAATGGGAACGTTGTAGCCCTTGAAAAGACGCGTCGATCGAGTATTCGATCATCACTCTCCGATAATATCTTCACCCCCAAAAAATGGTTAAAAAACCAAAAAAAAATAGTTTATTGAATAACTCAAAAACAATCGGTTTTTCGAGTATGGTTCAAATGTACGAAATGTAGAGAATCATTTTCTGCATATGTTCATTGCTATGGACCACCCTTGAATTTTGATTTTCCAACCCCTCTCGGGGGTTGAACATTCAAAATGAAATTCTGGGAAAACTATTGACGGCACGAATTCGCCGCCGTAGAAGAATTTGTAGCTTGAACCCTCAGCTACATTTTTGTCCACAGCGCCAAAATTCGTATCTCTTTAGTTTCGGTCAATAGTTTTCCCAGAATTTCATTTTGAATTTTCAACCCCTGAGAGGGGTTCGAAAAAGCAAAATTCAAAGGTTGTGCATAGGAACGAAAATATAGAGAAAATTATTCTCTACATTTCGTACATTTGAAGCATCCCCGAAAAATCGATTGTTTTTGAGTTATTCGATAAACAATTTTTTTGTCAAGTCTTCAACAATTCTTTTGGGGGTGAAGATATTATTAGAGAGGGTTGATCGAATACTCGATCGACGTGTCTTTTCAAGGGCTACAACGTTTCCATTTGAACAAAAATTGTACGAATTTGTCCTAAAGAGTTATCGAATGAAAACTGATTTTTCAAAATTTCACCCCACTTTTTCACCCCCAAAGTGAACTTCCACGAATTCGGCGCTATGGACAAAAGTAAAACCCGGATTTTTCTGAACATTTTGTCTCCGGCGCCGACCTCGTGGGGGTTGTAGTTTGGCATTAATCCACCCCCATCCCCTAAAAAAACCCTATCCCCCGATTTTTAGGCATCTTGGTTTTAGCACCCGTGGCACCTACAAAATCACCTGTCAAAAAACTAGCCTTCTTCTAATTTTTTCCGATTCCAATATACAGCACGACTGTACTACATGGTAAACTGTTTTTTTTTTTATATCATAATTCTTCCATGGATAATATAGCTTTTAAATTGCCTTGAGGACGTTCACCTAATAAAAAAATGAATCATGCCATTTTTTCTCGACATTCGAACCCGTTCGACACTTGTTTCGGCGATTTTTGTTCTCGAGTTATTTCGACGTCTCAACATAAATGAGACACGGTGTAAAATTTTAAAATACATACACAGTTGCGATAGATCCATTAAGGGGTAAGGCCACTGTAAATTTTTTGAAAAATCGATTTTTTTTTTATTGGCTTAAAAAATAGTTTAAACCCTCTAGTTTAAAAATAATTTAAATCCTTTTAACTTCTTTTTTAAATTTTTTCCAATAAAAAACTATTCGCAAAACTTTAAACGCGTTTTTCTCGAAACATGGTTTTTCAAAATGGCACGCAGCATAACTCGAACAATTTTCATTTTTTTTACTTGAAATTTTAACCAGATGTGAACATTTACATTATCTTGAGAATGTCGATCGGAATTTTCAAGAACTTTATTTATTGATTTTTTATTAACAAAAAACTTGCCGTTTTTTTCGTCAAAAATCAATTTTTTTTTCAAACGCACGCCAAATCCACAAAAATTGATACTTTTTAAAATCCGATCGACATTCTCTAGCTATAGCCCTCTAGATTAATGGTTTTTTTTTTTGTTCTAGATTGAAAAGTGCACCAGTGGTGCTGCGTGCCGCGGAGCCCTGGAAGCAAAACATGTCCCGGGAAGATAGCTGTGGAACCGCCATTTTGTTTTTTTTTACTGTAAAAAAATTTTATAATAAAGTTTAATGTATGCCCGATAACACCATTAAAAGTTTTTTTTCAAATACCTTCAATTTCGGGAGCAAAAAATTAGTGAAAAAACCTTTTTTTTTGGGCCGTTACAGTGGCCTTACCCCTTAATTCCACTGAGAATCTCTTCGGGCACTACTTTTTTAATACATCATACTTATTTTACCCGTTTCATAACTTCGTTTTGTACGATAATCTCGCATATTTTGTTCAACTTCTACGAGCCTACGGTCTCACGTGTTCCAAATGGACGTCGCCTTCACGAATTTGAAAATAGAGTAGCTGCCCTAATTGTCAAGTAGTCAATAAATAATATCTACTGTAATTTGCATAATCAGATTCTTCGTGTTCTTCTCCAACGGAGCGAAATCGTTGTTCAGCTGTCTATACGTATAAAATATTCCCACGTTTGTTGGACGTTCGAATGAAGCTGAAGTATTGAATAAAACAAATAACGAAATGTATATGGGAGAAAAATACGATCCAGAATAATTTTAAAAACGTCAAGCCAACGGAGCTGTTGCTTTTCGTCGATAAATAACAAATTTATGCGACTGTGGATACTTTTTCGAATTGCGATATAGATGCCACCCACGTTTCAATATCCTGAGTATTTAGACTAATGTTGTTCAACTGATCGAAGATTAATAAACCGCGCTACGATGAAGAATATCATATAGATCGTTTCTCCGTGTGTGATCCAGAGGAGCACCATGGCCAGGTCTGCCCCACAATCGTCTCCACGTGTCGAAGTGTCGTCGGCAGCTTTCCCGCTCCAACCGCCTCTCCTCCTGAAATAATTCGGTGTTACCGGCGAGTTGGAAAACAACAAAAAAAAATCACCATCCACATCGTGACAACACACTGATCGAGCTGTCAATTCTATTTAACGCATTTCCAACTGAATAAACTTCTCGTACTCACCAAAAGTTCGTCGCGCTTGCGACGTATCTGCTCGGCTAGAGCCGTTATGTGTTCTCGATTGCCCACATTGAGGGATCGCAAACTATCCAGCAGAGAAAAATTAATTGCTTCGGTTATTTTAAATTCAAATAACGTGATTGTAATATGTGAGCACATGCGCTTTTTTCGCCGAGTGGAAGAATGGTCGAAAAAAAAATTAAAAGGTGCCGTAAAATGGGGTTTGAACAGGTTTTGGAAGTTTTTTGTAGGTAACTTTTTTTTTAACATCCTCAATTCCAACTTTTTTGCTCCAATGGAACGATGTGTCCTTTGGCTATCAAATATATTAGAAAGTCAAGCCACACCACCCCCCCCCACATTTTATATTTTTTTATTAAAACAGTGTCAAATTAACCTCGAGTGAGGGGTTTCTTTGACAAGGCATTGAAATGCGACTTATGTCAAAGATTAAGGGTTCCTTTGACATCATTTTGATAATTTTTTTGTATTCTATGCATTATACATGGAATTAAATGAAAAACAACGATTTTTTTACAATCATATTGTCATCTTTATTGGGGAAACATTCTACGTAAAAATATCAAGTACTTAGGGTACTATATGGGCGTTAAATCAATCGAATAATCATCATTAAGATCAAAATCTACTTGAGCAATATAAACAATATAATAAACTCGAACAACAAATTTAAGCATATTTAAATGCGTACACATTTGAATCGTATTTTGGCGCTCTGTTAAAGTAGCCCCAAAAATGTATCATAGAATACTACAGATGAGAAAAAGTGTACGCGTACATCTTTGCTTTGGAAATTAGAGTACCTATATGGTTCGAAATGTAGGGGAGCTATGCTCAAGATGACATAGTCAGATAAGACGGCACACCCTCAATATCTGTTCAAATATTGGCGCTATAGAAGTGACGATGACGCTCTATGGTCGGCCACTGAGTGCTACTAGTAGCGTAATCTAGTGTAGCCGTCAGTAAACGCGAGCTTTTCCGTGGTAAATGTTTTCGTGATTTTTAAATGCAAACAAAAACCACCACGTTATAATCTGGTGCCAATATACCCGTCGGGTAAGATTGTTTCTAGTTGAACTAATTTATTCATAATTTTGGATCATTGTAGGGGAGACCCGGGCAGCGCGAACAGCCTGGGCAAAGCGAATACCCCCACGCGAGAACGCACGTAGCGGGGGGGGGGGGGTATTCCCTTTGTCTGGGTTATTCGCGCTGCCCGGGTCTTCCCTACTGCACAACAAATACTGAACAACGGATATTTTAACTTCGAAGTTTTAGTCATAACAAATAAACCAAATCTGCATTTGCTTATGATGTTGACATACCAGAAGTCGGTGCAACATGACACACTATGTCACCTTACCCTGCTGCGTATAATACTAGATATAACATCAGATTTTTTAGGTTATCGTTATAGGATGCCTGGCTATTATAAACAAAGCTCGACAGGCGAGAACTGGTCACAAGAACACATGACCAAGATCATTGAAGCTGAAAAAAATAATAAAATGGCTTGGCTTTTAGCATCCAAACATTTTAACGTGCCGCAGGAAACACTTTATCGTCACTATAATAATGTTCCAGTAAATATTGGTTGCTATGAACTAACCTTTAATCCAGAAATTTGTGTCTAATTGTAAGCATAATTCGGTCGACCTGTAAGATGACATACATATGTCATCTTAGACTGAAGTATGTCGTCTTACACACGTTAACCTGCATGTAGTTTTTAATTATTCTATTTTTTATTTAAGTAACTAATGTCTTGAATCTGATTCTATTCTGATATAATAATAAACCTTTATGGATATACGCTTGGCTTTTAATTCATACGACGTCATTTATTTAAATATTTATCCGAAAAAAGTATGTCATTTTAAGAACAACTCCCCTATTTATATTTCCAATAAATATTAAAAGGTATATTTGATCAAATTTTCAAATTTTTCAACGTTGAAACAAAAATTCTTTTTATGTGCAAATAATTATATGAAAAGATGGTATTTCTTGCTTTTTGCGGGACGGTGTCGCAAATCAAAAAGTATTTTCATTCAGCACGGATTTTTTCCTCGTCGGAGTGTGTCCGCTTGCTCACACTAGAACCGTCGACATTCCGGTTTCATATTAATTCAATTACTCCAGCACGACGTCAAGATTCATTAGTGATACGGGAAAAACGGTGATGCAGAGAGGAGTGGAAGCGAACTCGCCTGCCCATTGGGTATGTCGCCAATCGGGCGTCACGTACAACGCACACGTAAGTATACGAGTATAGTATAAATTAGGGCGTGTAAAACGAAAGTTTTTTTTTAAGACCTTCCCTTTTTTATCACAGTTAAAAATCATTTCCTCGTGCTTCTCGCAAAAAAGAAGCTTCGACAAAAATCACAAGGGCTGTCTCGGTGAACGAAAAAGCAAAACTTATGGCCAGCTTTTACAATTAATCGTTGGGGCGGTCGAGCAGCATTCCAAAATAATAGCAAACTTTAGTCGAGGGAGATAATGGTTTTTTTTTGCTCCCTCGTAACAAGCAACATCACTTTGATGTCCGCCTTTGATTTCGTTGTAATTCATGTATACGAGGGAGCATTAAAAGCTATTAGATACATTTTTCTTATCGCCGGAAAAATGGTTTTAAGGGGTGAAACAACCCCTTAGAGTAAAGCATGTTAAGGGCTGATTCTGCAATTTCACCGGCAAGCTGTCCATCAGTTTCAGTGAAAAAAAAACGAAAATTCTTCTAATAAAAAACGATCAATTTTCCACTATGGGTACATTGAAACAAAACAAGAATTAAGGGATTCGCCACCTCTTCATTTTTCATCCTTCCTTTCACCCTTCATTGAAAAGGCGTGCATTCAATTAAACGAAACGGGCAGCACTTCAAAGGGGGGATGAAATTAAAGTTCATGTATCTTTGCTTTTTTGCGGGATAGCAAGTTTAAGGCGACCATACATTTTCGACGATTTTTTAAGAGAATTCAAGGTTTTGGGAAAACGTGATTGATTAATTTTTCACGTATATAATATGATAAAATACATTTAAATTTACGTTTAATCGAAGCTTTCTTTTCCGCATTCACAGCACTTTAAAAAAAAAGCAAAGGTCGAATCCGAAGGAACGAGTTTTGCCCCTTATTAATAAATATTAAAATCTCCTAATATAAAAGAAATGTCTAGTTCTTTCTGTGTCGAATAATTCCCGTATAGGGCAACTCCCTTTCAAAATATTAGGCATTTTAAAGTTGTAAGTTGCACCTGAGTTATTTTCCAACGCAACGAAAGAGCATGAAAAGAGCACGATTGAGGTAGTAAAAGTCGAAGTATACGAAGTTTCTTGTATTTGATTGCTCAACACTTCGTTAAACCGTTGGAAACTTATTACGAACGTATAAATGTGCAGCTGTTGAAAGTACAATAAGGTACCTCGCGCTGGATTAACTGTTGGGATGGAAATTTCACCAAATTGAAAAGACTGAAAGTTACGGTATATCGGTTTTCTTTCATTAATACAATTACGACTATATTTCACTTCCCTCCCTCGACTTTTGCACTCGAAGCGCACTTTTACACTTACAAAGCAAATTTGAACTTACAGTAACGCAAAAGGGATGAGTTTAATACACGAGACTTATCACTCGTCGACTTGCCAAATTTTTATCCTGCTACATTATTCGTACTTCTTCTTTGTTGATAATTTTCCGCGAATCTTGCCTCGATGTCGTGCCATATTTTTCGTATTCGTGAATTCAAAGAAGCCAAAATACTCTATCTTCGGGGAACAGTTTTCCAAAATTCATTCAAGCTCTACTTACAAGGAACATCACATTAAGTCCGCTTTCGATTTTGTCCAAACTCATATATGTGAGTTTGTTCAGGCTCATATAATGTAATAATTAATAGGAATTCATTAATTAGCATTAAAGACTATTTTAGCCGCGTATTTTTTCGGACCATTGATTTTTGCAAATTTTCCCATACTCTAAATAGCAGGAAACAACTCTATTCTTTATTGATCTATTTTTTAGACTTCTCTCTTCTCAAATATCTCTATTCTGGAGCAGGTTTAATCATAAACATCTCTATTCCAAAATATCTCATGCCTAAAATATTTCTCTGCCGAAACATCTCTATCTGATATTCTGAAATATTACTGCTCTTAAATATATCCATTCCACAATATTTCGTATCCGAAGCATCTCTATTCCTAAATATCTCTATTCTCAAAATCTCTTGTGACCTCCAAAACATCTCTATCCGTAAAGATCACAATTCCACAATAATGCACTTCTGAAATATTACTGCTCTTAAATATATCCATTCCACAATATTTCGTATCCGAAGCATCTCTATTCCTAAATATCTCTATTCTCAAAATCTCTTGTGACCTCCAAAACATCTGTATGCCGACAATTTCATCTCACAATATCTCTCTTCCGAAACATCTCTATTCCAAGAGCCCGTGCGTTGCACTTGTTTTATTCATGACCGATATAGTAAATGCAATATTACGAATGGAATAGAGATGTTTCGGAAGAGCGATATTGTGAGATGAAATTGTCGGAATACAGATGTTTTGGATGTCACATGAGATTTTGAGAAATAGATGTCCGAATAGAATCCAATATTTCGTATCCGTTCGGATACGAAATATTGTGAAATGGAGATATTTAAGAGCAGTAATATTTCAGAAGTGAATTATTGTGAAATTGTGATATTTACGAATAGAGATGTTTCGGCAGAAAAATGTTTTAGACATGAGATATTTTGGAATAGAGATGTTTCTGATTAAACCTGCTCCAGAATAGAGAAATAAAGAATACAGTTGTTGTCCTGCCCTCTAAACATCAATTTGGAGTTTGTATAGATATTTTGAATCAGCAGACATACTTTTAAATACAGAAAAACACAACTGCGATAAGGAACTTCAAGTAAGGGGTTGTTCACCCTCTCAATTTTGTTTTCAATTTTCCTCTAGCGCACTTCTGATCGTTTCAAATGAGAAGAATTTTCATTTTTGTTTCACTGAAAACGGTATTTGCTTGCGGGTAAAAGTACAACGTCAATCCTTGACATGCTTCATTCTAAACAGTGATTTCACCCGTTGTCGCCTTTGATTTTGTTGAAACTCATATATGTGATAAAGCATCAAAAACTATTAGACACGTATTTTTTTTCCGCGGAAAAACTGCTTCAACTGCTGACCACCCTTTAATTAAATTTCTTTCAACTCTTCTGTAGTGGATTTTTCGTCGCTTTACATCAAAAGAATTCTGGTCTTTGGTTCATTCAGATTGGTGGACAGCCCGTGGATGAAACTGCAAAATCACCCCCCGACACGCCTTTATTTGAGGGGTGGTTTCCTCCCTCAAAACTGGTTTTTTCGCCGATAAAAATAAACACGCGTCGAATAGCTTTCAATGCTTTATCACATATATGAGTTTCGACAAAATCGAAGGCACTCTTTACAAATGTTGCGCAAGCCGTCGTCGATGGTTCGTGTTGTTTGTCACTTTGAAAAGGTGTTGCCATCTGACAGCGCGATGTGCATCCGCGGTTAAAGCTGGGAGAAAATTGTTCGTGTGGCGAAGTTGACTGTTGGAATATGTTAGCAGACAGGAAATGGACTCTCGGAAACAGGTTGTCTCGGGAGGGAGGCTGAACTGTTGTATAACACACAATGTGTCCGGTAATGGTTTGAACAGTGTCAGCACGCTAACTCGAAACGTATGTTGCACGTAAATTCTCTCTCTCCCCCCCCCCCCCCCCCGCTCTCTCTCTGTCTCTCAGTTTCGTCCCCAATGTCTCTTCCATCACGATCTTTTTCACTCTCCAACCTGCTGCGCCACATATTTCGTTAGCATTCTTCAGTCATGGTTCAAATTACGAATTGATTGAGGTATACGCGTTGATCGCAAACAGAACAGGGGTGCTCGGATCTCGCGTGAGAATGATTAATTAGCCGGATCTAACGCACTCGCTCAAATGTCACCCGGATAAAGTCCGCCTCCCTCAACCACCGTAAACGTTATTGCGCCTTGATCAAGCGGCAAAGCGCGCACGCAAATTTGACCCTGTCGCGAATCCCTTTTCCGCGCCCACAGGCGTTTGGAGAAACTACGGAGAGCCGCGGTGGCGCGTTAATACTCAGTCCCATTGAACGCTATCGAAGTGTCTCATTACGTACCGCAGCCATGACTCAGACGCCGCTCCGTTCTATTCCTCCGAGCTGCACGGGTATTCTCGGCATACTCGTGCAGACATTTTTGTAGGGGTCCAATTGGATTGCCACACTTGTCCCTACTTCCTGATAGCGATCCAATGGGTCAACGCATTGGATCCTAATCATCGAATTCTAATCGGTATTCCCTATTGGAATCCAATGTACGAATCCAATTTGAATCCTGAAGGGTTCCCTGAAGGAATCCGATATGGATTCTCGATGAATCCCATCGTATTGTGTACGTTAAATTTTTCAAACAATACATATTGATATACAAAATAATTGGATGTTTAAGGGGAGAGATACCGAGAGATATTTGGGCGAAGAGAAAATTTGCTGATTTTCATGATTTTCTTTCACGGCGGGGTAAAGTTAATTCGGCGAAAAAAAGGCATGTTTTTGAGATTTTTTTTTGGCGCAACGAATAGTGTTCGTATATTGAAAAATTTACATATAATAAGGTAACATTTGAACAACATTCTCCTAAATTTGCATTGCAAAATATTCAAAATTGAGCGAGTGAAAATTAAACCCCGGAGGCGCCTCGAAAAAAAGTTGGTTTGCGGTGTGCACCGTAACTCGCAACAGAATCATTTGAAACAAAAAAATCAAAATGCATTTGTTAAAGGAGATGTTTCTCGAGGTAATGACGGGGGATTTTTTTCTTTCGATTTTTCGATTTTTCGTAGCACTTGGGAGCCAAAAACCAGATTTTCGCTAAAAAAATCGGCTAATTTGTTGTTGAAAAATTAGTAATTATTTTTAAAAAAACAAAAAAGCTCTCGACAATACCTGGTGAATTATGTGAAGAAGTACTGTGCAAAATTTCAAAGCGATTGGTCCAGTAGATTTTGAGTTATCGTGCACACGGACTTCAAATATGACAAGTCTCAGGAAAACGGTTTGAAAAACGCAGAAGAGAAGAGAACGGCATGGAGCAATAGACGCTCAAATACTCATAACTTCGTCAATTTTACTCCGATCGACTTGAAATTTTAACACAATATTCTTGATATATTATGCATTCATTTAAAAATTTAAGAAAAAATGAAGAAAAAAAATGTAATACTTTACCCCGCTTTTAAAAGCCAAGTTTTCTTCACCATTTTTGATACTTGGGATATGTTTTATCACCACTTTTGGCTATTACGTAGCATTGTTTTTTTATTAATCTTTAAAAATAGCGGAGGTAAGGCACGGTTTTCTAAACGGCATTTTTAAAACTGGCTTGACGTATGGCTAAGGAACTAATCGACCGATTCGGAGGAATTTTGGTAGAAATCTTTCTAACCTTACTGTCTAAAACGTGACTCTAACTGTTCTTGAAAATAACGAAAAAAAGTACTATCGTATCTTATTCATTCCACGAAATACCCTGTAAGCGTGTTTACACCTATACTCCCTCTCACCTTCTCTTCACCTTTACACTGGTTCTTACAATTTGGTTACATGGCTTTCCGTTTTTGCAACATTTTTATACACCGGTATTTTCTTTCTCTTCGCGCTACCTGCTTTAACGAAAAAAAAAGTTTTTTTTTCGCAAAATGTAGCCATTTTTTCGTAAAATTCAATCTTTTTGCTTCAAAGCGTACCATTTCATCGATTTTCAACATTTTTCACTTTTCCTCGATTCGCATTTTGCGTATAAGTTATAATGAAAGAAAAATCTTCGTTGGTTTTTTTTTTTTAGATTAATCCTGCCGACGCTACGTGTCGCGCTGTCCGACAACATCTGCCGCAACCCGTTTAAGAGGCCGTGCTATACCTCCGCCATTTTTAAGGATTAATACAAAAAATACCATGTAACAGCCAAAGGTAGTAATAAAACATACCCGAAGTCTCGAAAATGGTGAAGAAATCTCCCCTTAAAAAAAAACATGTAAACCAGTCATTTTTTCCTCGCCCTTAAAAAGTATGAATCTTTTCGTAAAAAAGTATAATTCGCTTGAAAAATTATATCCTAAAAATCGTTTCGAATCGCATCACAGAAAATCCACTGTCATTGTCGTTTGTTATTTATTTGACTGCACTTGGACACAATATCATCACACATGTGCACGCTCACGAAGCGTGCAGATTATTTTTCAACGCAAACGACGTTTATCGGGGAACAGTGTAGAATCCAATTAGATCCCAATGAGAACTCCCTATGGGGCCGTCCATAAAGTACGACATTATAAGATGGGGGGGGGGGGTCTGGTCGTCGGACGACGGTAACGATAATTAGATTATGACGATAGAAAAGATAGGATGATTGGGGGGGGGGGGAATAAAAAATCGATGACGTAATATATGGACGGCACCAATGTCCAGTGGCCCTAACAAATTCCTATACACAGAGATGTGGGTGCATTTGGTACTGCCCTAGAAATTTGTGCACGGGATCGCGAGAGGATATTTTTTTGGAGATCCAACAAATCCCGGTTGAAAATGTCGATTTTTTTTAGACAAAATGAATCAGGAAACAGCACGGAATCCACTTGGATTCAATGTGGACTCCCTACGTGCGGCGTCTCTATCAAATTCCTGTAGGGATGTGGTCGAATCTGGGGACTCCCCGACAAATTTCTGCACGGGTGATCCGCTTATATGGGCGCAGCTTTATCGAGCGATAAGCCAGAGCTAGTGTTGCATCGGAAGCGCGGCGATCGTCGTAACGCCCTATTCTGCCGTTACATCCAATCTCTACACCTCGTACGTTAGCCCTGATCAGCGCGAAGATTCGATCTCCCTAATGGGCTAGAGTCTCCGGTAATTAAACGTTCACGAAGCAGCAATCGCATTGGAAAATTTTCAGGCAGGGAAGCGCCGATTGCAGAAACCAATGTATTTTTTTTTCAACTTTATTTCCAGATGGAGCAATCACTATTCCCAGGCCATAGTGAAATTAATTCAAATGTGCGAAAAAATTATTGTGCGATGACTTAATACGGGTGGGCATCGGAAATTCGAACGATCAATATTCAGAAGGACCGGAATTTCGAATTCAGTAATGACGAACGTTCAAATGGAGATAGATCAATCTTACGATAGTCTGTAAAATAGTTTATCGAAATTATGAATACAAAAATCTCGAAGTTAAAGTTGATTAACAACGAAAACAAATATCAGATTTGCCAAAATAATGAGAGACATACTATTGATTCGCCTGTATATATACACCAAACAATTCGAAACGTCAAATCGTCGAATTGTAAATATTACGACACTTTACAATTTCGAATTCATTAAAGCGAAGAACCATAAAGTCGATCAGTTAAAATAGCGATGGATCAAAATGGTTAACGGTCCGGATAGTGAAAACTCAGGGTCAAGCAATACTACTTGCGCTTCAGAATGAAGATGGCAGATGGCGTTAGTGGTCAGTCGGGTCAGGCAGTCATGCCATGTTCGCCATTTAGGTTTTCGCCATTTCGGACCATCGATCATTTGCGTTTCGAAGATCTACACATTCGAAGTTTGTAGTCTCGATATATGGCTTTTTACTATAGGCGGTATTACGAATATTAGATACTCACTTTTTTATATTTCGGAGATATGAAAGTCGTACACTGTTTGAATCTGTATTTGTATGACTCAAACTGCACACTATCTGAATGTATGTTCTCGAAGAAATGAACTCTCGAATAAATAATCCTTTGGTGTAATAGTTATTCGATTTCGTCATCGCTCAAAGGATAAAATTTCGAATAATTTAACCTTGGTTATTTGGAGAGTTCATAATTCTGTCGTTATATACTTGGTCATTCGACATTTTGACGCCCACCCCGCTGTTTTGCCCCTCCAATCAAGAGAGAAAAAAACTCGAATTTAATGTTATTTGGTATGTATCAGTATTAAAATCTGTCGAGGACGCAAAAGACCCATGTGTTCGGGAAACCTATGTAAAATCCAACTTCACGAAAAAAATTTTCTTTCTCTATAATTCTGTTTTTTGACGAAAAATATAAATTTTCATGAAGGTGTTGAGTAAATAAAATCAAAAATGGATGTGAGAAGCAGCGAAGAGGTTAGGACGTCACTTCGTCCTCGCAAACAAGTGGAATATTTTGGCGGAGACAATTCTGAGGATGAAGATTGTATCGAAGAAGAAGATCATCAGGAAGAGGAGTGCGATGAGTTTTCCGATTCGAAAGTTTTTCCAATTTATCCATCAATATTTTACATTTATTATCAAGTTGATCTTCTATAAGTGGCCATACTAAAAATAGCGATATACAACCCTAAAAATAAATACCTTTTTTACATCCCAAAGTCTCTCATATCTTTATTGTTTTTTAAATTACATCATCTCAAGTAAAAATAGCTCAAAGGATTTTCAAAAAGAACTTGACAAAAGTTATGCATCTTTCACGTTACGGTGCATTTCCAGCATTTTTTTCAACGATTAAACTAACAATCCAAAATTAATGTTATGATATTATTATTGATCAAACTTCTACTTGAAACTATAAAGAACACCGATGGATTTATTAATAATTTTTTGTAACATTTAAGGTTGTTAAATATATCGCGGACGCCAATGGCTCGTGTATTCCATTAGAAGGTGCCGAAAAATGGTGTTCGGTTCGAGGGTTAATGATTGATGAAATTTACTCTCTATCAGTATTAATGAACTCATTATTATTAATACATGGCAAATTTCAGAAATGTCAAAAAAGGAACTGAAGTAAGTTGCGTAGGGAATGAGTGTAGCGACAGGTCTCGCTCGTGTGTGTTAAAAATTTCGGAAATCTACCGACTTATGACGTTTTTTGTCAAGGGTTGGATCGCCCATTGCGCTACGGCGAACCGCCCTACTGCGATTTACCCTTTCTTTCTTTTGCGTTTTTCTCGAAATTATGTTTTATGAAACGGTATAAGTCGCATCTCAAAATCTATTCGTCCGATTCACTTCAAATTCGGATACAGCATCGTTCATTATATTTTTCTATCGTGTGACAGGATGATTTTTCTATTTGTCTATCAACTCGTGAATAACAATTTATCAAAGATGGTTTTTGCTTTATCAAGAATTAACATTTTACTAAATTGCTAAATTTTACTAAATTAACATTTTACTAAAGTACTTACTAAATTTAAGTCTTTGTCGAGACTTAATACGTATTTTAACACAAATGTAACTGATTGTAATCGTTGCATACGCCTGATTTTTTATGCAGTTTTTACCTTGCTCAACTTACCCCATACCCATGCTCAACTTACCCCACTATCGGGGCAGGTTGAGCAAGTATGGCCTTGGCAATTTGAGAGCAATTACCTGTGAAACAATAAGGATAACAGGAATTTCGTCTACGGACTTTTTGTCCCAGATAAATGTCCTATTGACCAAAGTAGGTTTCATTTTTATACGGCAGACTATTGAGGAATTACAGGGCGATAATTCCAAACTTCCTCAACATGCCCCTCCCAACCCTACCCGGACATATGAAAGTTTCATTTTTATACCGAAAGTACATATAAATGATACATTCTATATTATTTATTTGCGATCAACTTAGCTGCCAGAACGGCCTACACCAATTAGCCATGTAGCAACGGCAGTACTTCGTTTAAATAAGAATAACTTAATTGTTTATCAATATTGTACAATGTGAAAAAAACTCGAGCTTGGCTAGACTATGTACTGATGGTGTGTAAATTTTCGGCCCCGCCATCCCAATACTCTCGGCAGAAAAAAAAATATTGAAAACCGACCCGTTTTTTGGGTCCCAAGCTTTTGCAGACCCGTCAAGTAAAAATGCAGCATTCAAATGTGATACTTTTTCACAAGATGCGTTGATTGCCGATATATTGTAATTGTAGCAAACGTATAGCCCTGCCTGACACCTCAAACATCAATCTCTCACAAAAATTACCCTCAAGTTTTCCCCAAGTTTGACCAGGAAAAAAAAACCGTTTCGGAAATCGGTAATTACCGTTATCCGGAGTCTAAAGTTGCCGTGAAATTCCAATGACTAATTATGACACGTTGTTTCCTCTTAGCGCAGTTGAGCGCGATATGGAAGTTTCATGATATCGCAATCAAGCATCCCAAAAGTTTCTTCTCGGCGTTTTCGCGGTCGCACATTCTACCAATGAGGGAACAACGACGGGCTCTAACACAACCCCAAAACTCTCGCCTTCCCCAGGCTCCATCCCCTCTCTCCGAAAAGTTATTAATAGGAAAAATCCGTAACGATGGCGCAGGTATGTCCATCAAGCGTTCAGCCGGAGTGAGGCGATATTCCAAGAATTCAAACTATTTGGTGCGACGGGGTAATCCAGATAAAATCGACAGGCCCAACGTAATTAGAAACTCCTCCGTCTACTTTAAGGGGTAAGGCCACTGGAGAAATTTAAAAAAATCGATAACGTCCTGCTCGAGCAGGACGTTAATTTGGGAGGCCAATTGTATGGCGCAGACATCGCTGACTGAAGGTATATAAAATTAATCAATGATATTTCCGTACCGAAAACTTTAAACGCGTTTTTCTCATAATTCCATTTTTCAAGTCGGCCGGACTCATAACTCGAACAAATCTTGACCGATTGACTTCAAATTTTAACTGCGTATTCAAAATTACATTCTGCATAGAAGTACGTAGGATTTTCTCGATATATTACATAGTTTTTTTATTATAAGCAATTTTCGGACGATATTTTTTGAGAATTTGGAACTTTTATTTACAAAAACTCGACGTTTTTGCAAAAATCGATATATCAAAAAATTCCTACGTACTTCTGTAGTCATTTACATGTATAATCGAAGAAAAAAAATCCATTTACTGTAAATTAAACATTGCAGGTGACGTTGGTCCGGCTGCGCGCCTATGAAAAAAAAGGCTTCGTCGATGAAAAGCTATGCAGCCGCCATTTTCTTTTATATTACTTTGAAAAAAATAGTTTATACAGTTTATGATATGTACAATAAAGGACCTTTTTCAGAATTTTTATTTATTCCATTGTCCCGCTAAAAAAATCCCAACATATACTTTTTTTCCCCCGCTACAGTGGCCTAACCCCTTATGGAGGTGCGATGATGACCACGCTAGTGAGTCTATTTTGCACCGCAATTCCGCCACGTTTTAGACATATGTATGTGGCTTATTTTTCGAGAAATATTTTTTAAGCATTGAATTTCGAGCTACCTATTATTTTTATGATATAAAAACAAACCTAATAATCTACTACTCGGCTTCAGTAGTCTGCCATATCGTCGACGTTTAGCATCGTCGCATTTTCGATGGCTGTCATCGATCCTAGGCGCCCGGCTTATTATTTTTTGTAGCCGGTAAAGATGGAGAATGAAAATACTGTAGAAGTTTATCAAGAGAGTAACAGGATTGTACCTGAAGTCCTGTTTAGAGACAAAGGTAGATTCTGTCGGACAAGAATTAGAAAATGAAAAGATGATATTGCGATTGCAAATGAAAAACGTCGCGTTGAGGTTAACCTCAATGTCCAATGTCGAATCTGTCCAAAGTCAAAACATATTTCATCGATTGTTATGTTATTTTTCCCTTTCCCAATTTTAACAATATTTGCAGATATAAAAACGAACGTTCATTTTATATGACGGTTCTTTCATGCTGAATTTATATGTTGATGCGTTATATACATGTCATCGGAAAGATCGAAATGCCTTAGCTATACATAAAAGAACTTTAAGGGATTACCCCCACTTGCGATTTTGAAAAAATCGATTTTTTTATTGCATTTTTTTGAAATATTAGTATCTGAGAATATGTCCTGAAAATTTCAAGTCGATCCGAACAAAATTCACTGAGATATGAGCGTTGAAAGAGAAGAATCCGTTGTGTAAACGACCGGCTAATTGAAACTTTAAACGCGTTTTTCTCAAAATGGCATTTCTGAAGTCGGTGACCAAGATTACTCGAACACTAATGAACCGATCTTCTTGAAATTTTGCAGGCTTATTTAATACATAAAAATGTAGTCTTTAATCATTCGATTTTTTTTTCGAAAAAAAAAATGGCCGTTTTATAGCCAAAAAACGGCCGTTTTTTTTTCGTTAAAATCGAACCATCAACTTTGACTGTCCGCCATTTTGTGAAAAGTGAATATTTTTTAAAATCCTTCGATTAAAGACTAGTTTATACTTATATTTGACTAAATCCATCCGCATTTGTTTTTCAGATGATCCACTTCGCCGCAATGTTGGTCACCGCAAACCGTGTATATAAAAACATTATTTCATTGACGGCCATTTGCCGCTAAACAATGTAATATTTTTCAATAGAAAAATTACTGAAAGTTCTTCAAGATGTGTTCTTTAAGATGGTCTATTGATCGATTAAAAAAGTTTTGTAGTTTTCTTTAAAAAAATTCATGCAAAAGGCCTTTGTTTTGCGCTACAAGTGGGGGTAAGACCTTAATTAAATATCGACGGCAGGCCCTTTATAATCGATAAAAAAAATGTACGGCTTCACACAATCATATTTTTTATTCTCGTTGAAAATATCCGATAGACTAATCAAATTTGCGCGGGTATCCGGCGTTGCCACACTTCGAGCAAGATGGCTGCTGTTACGTCACGAGTCGTCTCGCTCTCCGAATAATTCGGTTTTTCGTGACTTTATTTCTAAATTTATTGCTTATTTCTGCGGTGAGCTTTCCAATTCAAGGTGCCTTAATGATCGCAACGATTCAACGAACGCAACCGTCCGTTTTTTTTTACGTGTGTCTTGGCTCCAAGTAGCACAAAAAAATCAATATATGAGAGGACAGGCACATTTTGTCGTCTACGTGTGACTAATTCACCAACTTTAGCAATTAATAACTCGGAAACTGTACGGTAAATCTTGTAGAAACTCCGCATACGCATGGACGAAGGTCTCGACAATGCTATAAAAAGAAAATCGGACTTTTATCATGGACTCGCTCCAACCACCGAACCTCAGTAACCGACGTAACGCGGGTCGGATCTTTTTTTTTTTCTCAATTGTCGAACCAACGGTGTAGAGCGCGTTTTTATTTTTGGACCATTTCTACAACTGTTCCTTCAATGTAAAGTAAGCGATCGTATTTGTAGCGGAAACGATGACTTTTATAGAAAAGCAGTCGAACAGTAATAAGTTCACTGCAAAAACAAGGCGTGTTTGACGTGTGTTCAAAGTGTGTAGAAATAACACAACATAAAGTCTAAACACGCGTTGCCATTTTGATTCTACACACATGCATTTGGTATCACGTAATGCGTTATAATTACACACGTAATGCGTTAAAATTACACACGTGAGTGTGTAGTGTTTAGGCATTAGATTATTACACACCTTCGTAGCGTCCCCATCAATAACACGCTTATGCGAACACACATAAAGCGTGTAGAAACAACATACAAGACACATCTTTACACACATTGGACTAAATAACACGCGTTGATAGTAACACACGAGCAAAAATAACACGGGAAAAAGTAACACAGTTTAGGTGTGTTAATTGCGAGTTGTGGATCCTATTTTAAAAATCACCATGGTTACGGCATCACGTCAAACTCATTAGTTGGTTTGACGTTGATTGATTGGCAGGTTAACAAAACTACATTTGGTCTTCAATTAACCGATTAACCCGTTCAATTAACCCGATAAGGTTATCACTTTTTTCGGCCCCTTGTCAGGTTATCGTGGGTCAGTGAAGACCCGAGGCATGTTAGAACACATAATTTGCAATGAAAAATTCTCATAAAATTCCTGAACACTCTTGAGTACTTCTACTTTAAGGGTACACCATGAAGATTGCAAAACAATTTAAACAAATGTTTTATTTTTCGTCATAAACACATCCACTTCTCAAAAATGCAGACATTAACTAAAAATGGCTCGGGTCTCCAGCGACCCACGATAACCAAATCGGGTTAAGACCTTAGTATACACACACACCCTCTATAATAAATGTACTCAATATATATTTCTGACTATTGATTATGAATTTATTTACTTACTTATATGGAGGATGTACATTTTATTTACATTTTATTTACACTTTGCGTGTAAAAATAGCTGTAGACCCTTTTTACACGTTTTAACGTGTGTAAGAAAATAACACACGTCAATGTGTTGTTTGAACGCATCTATCCGTGTTATTTTTACACGGTTATTTTTTACACACGTTAAAACGTGTAAAACGTGTCTAGAGCCTTTACACACCTAAAATATGTAAAAACAACACACTTGTTTTTGCACTGTTGGAACGAAAATTGGCCAGTTCAGTATGAAATGTCTTGTATTCGTGAGTCAAATTAATCGGATCAATTGAATTTTCACGAAACGCGAAGTATCACACGCTGAAAGGCAAGCACGCCCGGATGTTACGAGATTTAAGGAGGCTGCTCAGGGCCTTTGCGGGGCAGGCGGCAAGAGGGGAACGCATATGCTTAAACACGGACGCCTGTAACGGCTGCCAACCTCGAATAATACAATTTTCGGTTACGTAAAACAAATAAATTTCAGCTAATAAATATGTGGCATGCGTATAACTGACTGTTCAGAAATGTTATTAATCTTTTTTGTTCATTCACATCGCGAATAAGTTATTAACCAAGTTGAAATGTGCAAACGCGCAATTTAGTGTCTCAGTAACTGGTATCACTGAGCTCAGATACGAACGCCGCATCGTGAGCGCGTAGCTGTCAAACATCCTTCGCGAATTTCGTTTTTTTCGTTCGGCGAAAGTGAAAAGATGAAAGGGAAAAATGCAAACAAAAAAACAGTACAATCGACGGTTGGAGCAAGTACAACCTGGAAAGCGGCGGATAAAAGGAGTTGAGCCGGAAAAAGAATGCGCAGTCGAGGGATAACGCGTAATTGATTTGAAGGTTATGTCGAAACACATGCACTGCAGCTTCCGTAAAGAATGATTCAAAATATCAAAATACTCTTTATGAAACCGCGGTAAGAAATTTATAGCAAGGAAGCAATAGTTTGTGCGTTTCAAATTTTGGCGCCTATTCAAAATGGCCGACTTGACAGCAGCGTTGCCACGTGCCGTAGGGTGCTTTATCGTTTTACGCGAATCAGCTGAAATTTCCTGTTTTATTTCACGAATATGTCGATAACGAGACAGACAAAACGCTGTACTCTTCGATGAAATTATTCATAAAGAACTCAAGAATTTTTTCCGCCTATAACCCTTGAATTCTTACTATTTTTATTATGTTGCGACAGTCGTATTAGAGTTCTCATGAAGATTTTGCTACGTCGCCCGTATATAAGAGCCTAACTTCAATAATTATTGAATCACGCAGACGAAATACTTGAAAATATACACGGAGTCGTAACACCTGCTCGCAAATATCCTCAATAAATGTCAGCAAATACTTACTATTTCGCCATAGCTGAGCAACCTCCTTGAGGAAATTTTACGCGAGGCGCTGTACTCCATCCACTTCCGGTGCAGAAATTGTTGTAGGGATTAAATTGGATTCCCATACTTGTCCCTACTTCCTGATAGGGATCCAATGGGTCCTCGAATTTTGATCCCTATACCAAAACGTCACTCTCGTACATTGAATTCTAATCAAATCATCGAACAGAATTTCCAAACGAAACATATGGATATACAAAAAGAGTGGATCTTAAAAATATACAAATCTCATCTTAAGGGGGGATTGTCTTTTTTTTTCGCAAAATTTACCGCTTTTTGGGAATTTTTTTGAGAAGAAAGTATACAACGGAAAACTTGTGAAACTTGGCATATAGTTTTATTGATCTGTTTACTACATACAAAAAAATTTTTAAACAATTTCATCAAAAAATCCGCCTCCCACCCCCCTCGACGCGCGATGGTCCTTTTTTGATGGTGTGCACGATTTCTCAAAAACTATTCAACCGATTGCCTTCAAATTTGGACAGAATGCTCAGCTGACATCCTTTTATCGTTTGATGAAGCAAAAAAGCAATACGTTTAATAGTTTTTTATTTATAACAAAAAATCGATCAATTTTTTTCGAAAAATCGATACTTCAAGTTCAAAACGTCACCAAATCGTCAATTTTTTTTCCCCTTCATCGAACGATAGCTATATGTGTCTAAAGTAAAATGGTTTTTGGGTTTTTGTTGCAGGATGAACGTGAAGGCTGTAATCGTGCACACCATCAAAAAAGGACCATCGTGCGTCGAGGGGGGTGGGAGGCGGATTTTTTGATGAAATTGTTTAAAAAATTTTTTGTATCTAGTAAACAGATCAATAAAACTATATGCCAAGTTTCACAAGTTTTCCGTTGTATACTTTCTTCACAAAAAAATTCCCAAAAAGCGGTAAATTTTGCGAAAAAAAAAGACAATCCCCCCTTAAAAAGTATCAATCAGTTTGAATAGTATAGGGTGTCTTCAAATTACCTGACATTTTAATTTATATATAAAACGTATTATTTATTCGAAATGACACTTTGACATAACATCACCACACACGTATGCGTCAACGAAACGTGCAGGTTCGATTTTTGGATTCGAACAGTACAAAATCTAATTGGATCCCGATCAGGACTCTCAAGGTGCCTATAGAGGCATCTTGGGAAACACGCCTCTTTGGGAAGGACACCCCGAATTTGTCGGGGTGTCCTTCCCTTGGAAAACACGCCTCCTTGGGAAGGACACCCCAAAAAATTTGGTCACAGGATCACGAACGGATACTTTTTTGGGAGATCCAACAAATTCAAGTTGGGAATTTTTTATTTAACATTCTCTAACGACGTCGTTCGGGAAATAGCACGGAATCTTGGATTCCGATGTGGATTTGCTACGTGAGGAGTCTCTTTAAAATCCTTATACAGATATGGTAGGATCTAGGTACTCACCAACAAATTTCTGCACGGAATAACTCGCAATAATTATCACAATTCCAAACATAGCTCTGCTCAATTAAAATCCCATATAAACTGTCTTAATTACTATAAACGAGACTCGTTGTGCTTCAGCTCGATCTTTTCGAAATTGCTCCGATTTTTCAAGAACTTCCAGGGATGTAGATTGCGAAGTACGCGAGACGGAAATGGAACGGGGCTGCAGTTGGCGACGGCAGATACGTCGTTCCTCATATATTATTTGATAAATGGCCCGCCAGAATGCATATTACGATTTCAACGCATTCTCAATTATAGAAGTTGCAAGGAGTCCATATTGCATATTGTCCATATTGTAAAAATATTTTTTTTCTTCGCAAAATGAGATTATAATAGACTAAACTTCGTCAAGCCAGGCGCACAAAGTTCCCTTGGGTCCGAAATCACATAGTACCGCGATTGGTGAGAAAAATTAAAAAAAAAACATTCCAAAAACAAAACAATACAGCCAAACGATACTCAAATAAAAATGACAGAAAAATAATCAAAAATGCGAATAAATAATCACATAAAAAATCAAATAATCAGATAAAAAGTGAAAAAATTAAATAAAAAATCAAATAATCAGATGAAAAATGAAAAAATTAAATAAAAAATCAAATAATCAGATAAAAAATCAAAAAATTAAATAAAAAATCAAATAATCAATCAATGAGCTAATTAATTTTTGCAAGTCATCCACGAGGTCGTATAAATTTACTCTTCCCCCCTCCCGCGGGTTACATACCTCTCTATCGTGTAGCCAGGCCGCGTAGCATCTGTGGCCATGTGACGATTGTCGTGAGGTTGAGCATAATGATATCTCGTCAAAAGCGGAACCAATTCGACGCCGCCCGTGAGCTTATAAACTTGGACTCCCTCTCTATGATATTTGTTTCCACTATCACCGCTTACGCCGTCATCTCGATCGGCGTCAACTTCTCGGGGATACGGATCCGTTGCTATGCCTGAAAGTTCAAGCTGTTTTTGAATTCGTGATACACGTTCGTACTCTCGTGCAATTTCGAGGAAAAAGAGGCTGAGACGCCCGATTTGTAGCGTAGGTCGCGAGAGCCGAAGTGGATATTTCTCGGCAACGTGTAATCTTATGTACGTACATATACACCTGTATGAAGTACGTACCGGATCTTGAATTGTTGTCGTAGAGCGTATTCATATCCGGTGGTACGACGGGATCGATTTCCGCTCTGCCACCGCGAAGTCTCGCGATCAGAGAACCACTCGTCCAACCCTACGAGGGCATGCATTCGACGTAACCGTGAGAAAAATAATCTCGACTTTAAAACTCGATGTATATACTGACGAAAATAAATTTGTTGTACGAACAATATTTGCCGACACAGGCGTGCAAATCAAATTTCACGTCAAGCTAACAATATTTCTCGTTTACCCGGTCGTTTTTTTCGGTTTGACCTTTCATTGACAGAACTATCTCTGGCCACGATTTTGACACACGGGGTCAATTTGACCGGAATGATACTTCATCCACTCGCCGTTGACAAACTTACGATCGGTTTTTATATTTTTTTAATCAGGAATACACTTTCAACACTTTCAGGAATACACTTTCATATGTCTGCATAATTGAAATTCGGAAAATATAAAATTAACTTGTTGTAAAAATGTATTGAAAATATTGAATTTTGAAAAACCGAACATTTTATTTAAGGGCTTATAATGAGTTAGAAAATTTGACAATGTCGATTTTTGTTTTTCGTTGGATTCTCGAAATATTATATGAAAGTGTCGAATCGGTTGGTGAAAAATTGAAGGAATTTATAGGTAATTTCAGCAAATCGGCGAATTTTAATCGCGTTTTTCTCAAAACAACTTTTCTCAAAATCGGTAACCACGACAACTCAAAAATCACTGCACCGATAAACTTCAAATTTTGCAAGCTTCTTTTGGATATCAAAAAGCAGTGCTTAAGCGAAGGATTTTTTTCGATGCATTGTTTTTTTAGCCACGAAAATGAAGGGTTTTTTGTCAACGAAAATCGATACCTTCACTTTGGATTGCGGCTATTTTTTTTAAATCAAGATTTCATTAAATCCTTTGTCCAATCACTAGATAATTTCACACCATAACTAAATGCGTTAAATTTGTTATGTCGAATTATTTGATTCCGAGAAGTGGTCACCGCGAAGAACGTTTTTCTCAAACTTTTAGCAACCACATTTCTAAATATTCTTTAATACAAAAATTGTTCTTAATTTTTTCTTAATTGTTGTTTAATTGAAATTGTTAAACAAAAAGAAAATAAAATCTCCACTCGTTTTTCTAGAAAAACCTTACGAAAATTCGTCTTTGTACCGGCCACGGGCTACAGTGAGTGAAAAAAGTATTTGTACATCTCACATGACAAAGTTGTTAATTTGGGTTTATTTGTTGGTTCGTGTTTTCCCAAGATTTTTGTAAACAGACACCATGCATATTTGGAATAAGCCATCGACCACAGAAACCCCATAAAGAAATTGATTTTTTACGAAGGATAATTTGAAAAAGACGACGTGTACAAATACTGTTTTTCCCCATTGTAAGTGTAAGCCGTTAAAGTTCGTCGGGATCAAAATGACCCAATGTGTCAACGAGAGTTAAACCCTTCGACTGCACACTTCCGCCACGAACCTCTGACTGTACGTGGGCCCGATCGGACCCCAAGTTTTTCAGATCGTTGTGTTTCGGTAAATATGTCTTTTTTTTTGTAAAGGAGTTTTTTTAGTCAATGATCGTTTTTTTCTGGCCCAACATTTATTTTTTAAGAAGAACAAAAATTAAGTGCCCATACATTCGTTCAAAGTGGAAAAAGCGTTGACAAATGCGTCCTTGCACGAAGAAGGAAATGGGGTCAAAACGACCCCGTGTGCAGTCGGAGGGTTAAACGCAAATAACTGCTCGAAGTACTATACAGTTATTTACAGCAACCAAAAACTTCATTTCAGAATTCACCCATACAACAATTTTTTTATCGGTGTACATCGCTGTGTCTCTCTCTTTTCTCTCCCCCTTTATACATGGAAATTATGGAGATATACATATATGAAGAAAGGCGAAGTTTAAGAAATTGAAGCTCGACAACCGTCCTCATAGTAGCCTTATCTCCCCATACTAAACATTATGCAGGCCCCAAAGAGTCTGAAATCCCCTTCAGATAAATATATGCATATTTATATAAAAGTTATTTGAACGGACGTCCTCAAAATAGTCGGACGTGCCAGCTATAAATATAATGGATTTGATACATCCTCTCGTCATATATATTTATTACACAAGAAGCTGCTAATGATGTGCATGTGTGATGCAATATCCTCACTCGATTTATCGTATTCATTTATGAATTCTCAAAAATCACAAGCACTGAAAACGACATTTCGTGCAATTATCTTAAGGAGGACACCACTGTAAAATTTTCGAAACATTTTTTTTTTTGGAAAATCTTTTAAAAAATCCTTTCAACTTCCCAAACTATGATGCATACTCGTTTATAGCGAGAAAAACAGTATTAGAGTGATCTTCGAGATATTTTTTCGGGGAGTCTCCGAGCGCAGAAAAGCGCCTTCGGCGAAGCCACGCAGGTAAAAAAAATACCGTAAAAAAATTGGATCCTGAAGTAAAAACCGTTCCCTAAGAGGATCACGCAACCCACCGACTCAAGAAGCTCCTACGCTTCTGCAAGTGTCCTCGTACATTTGTTTCCTAGCGAATACCGAAAACTTCAAACACGTTTTTCTCAAAACCATGTTTTCGAAATCGGAACGCAGCAGAACTCGAACAATATTCGTTCAATCGGCTTGAAATGTTACCTGTAGCTTCTTAGATTGCTTGAAAAGTCAAGTACGAGCGCTTTTCTTTATTAATTGAAAATTGTAAAAAATATATCACTTTTTACATGAAAATTATGGTCGAAATAACGAACTTTTTTTTTTAACTCGCCTCTACATATATTTTTTTCATTATTTTTTAATTCTCCCCCGTACTTGATTTCTAAAACTAATAGAATTAACGAAAATTATTGACTTTTAGTTCCAGGATTAAATTTACGACAGTTCTACTGTGTGCAGCGGACAGGGTTGGCTAAAAACCAGTGTTGGCTATAGCGACTCGTGCGCCGCCATATTGTATTTTTTTTTTCAAAATATCTTTTTCACCTACTTCAATATATACCTAATAAAGTTTAAAAGTCCTTTTGACAATGTACTTTATGACTTTCTTTTTTAAAAAAATTAAAAAGCAGTTGAAAATAGGTAATTGCAGTGGTGTCCTCCCTTAAAGTAAATTTCTATTTCCATTTATACGTTTTGCTCGAGTCATCCTTGTTTTCCCGTACCTCTTCGAAAAACGCAACATTGCACGCGAAACTGGCAGTTATCCGACGTGGTGTACTCCCGCTTCGTAAATCATGCAGCCGCGTGGTACCAAACATCTAAGGCTGCTCGTCCAATGATAACGCATATATTTTCAAGAAGGTTCGAGGTAGGATATTGTTATTATTCCAGAATAAGCAACGTTGAAAAGCTCGGTCATAAATCGTGCAAGAGCGTAAATCGTAGGTATATGGGTGCAAAGCAAGGGCTCGCGCGGAGCTTGTTGGCGAATGTAGCACCGAGAGAGTATCGCGCAACAATCCCCGAGACGCCGTGATCCTATGACTACGTAATTGTCTATGTATAGTTGATTTCTGAGAGAGCGAAACAAAAACTCTTTTCTGTAACCGTACGATCGAATTACCCCCCACGCGTGTATTCATTATTAAGGGGTTAGGCCACTCTAGAGGCCGAAAAAATAGGCTTTTTGGGGATTTTTTTTTCAGAAAAACTACAAAATCAATCGCGATTACAAAAAAGGGTGTTTATCATAAATATCAGTGACTACAATAATTTTTTTTAAGCCATTCCTTTCAAAATGGCGGCTGTGCAGCCTTTATCTCAAAACTGCATTTTTTAAGTTGGCCGGAAACATAACTCAGACGATTTTCAGCCGATTCACTTGAAATGTTGAATACATCTTGAAAAATACATTGTCTATGGAAGTACGTAGGATTTTCTTTTTATATTGCATAATTCATTTGTCATTAACAATTATCTGACGATTTTTTAGGCAAATTTTTCACATTCCAAAAATGTGCTTAAAATATCATCAGATATTTGTTAATAACAAATGAACTATGCGATATAAAAAAAATCCTACGTACTTCCATAGACAATGAATTTTTCAAGAGATACGACACTTCAAGTGAATCGGTTGAAAATTGTCTGAGTTATGTTTGCAGTCAACTAAAAAAATGCAGTTTTGATATAAACGCTGCACAGCGGCCATTTTGAAATGAATGGCTTAAAAAAAAATGATTGCAATCACTGATATGTATGATAAACACCCTATTTTGCAGTCTCCAATTATTTTGTAGTTTTTCTGAAAAAAAATAATCCCCAAAAAGGCGATTTTTTCGGCCTCTAGAGTGGCCTAGGGCCTTAAGCTCCATGAGTCTAGTATGTACGAGAAGCTCAAAAAATGCCGAGGGCAAGAAAAACCTTAGCTTTTACGAACCATCGGACGAAATTACAAAGAATCGCAGCTCGAACAAGAAAAAAAGGTCGCTATTTCAGTTTGAATAAATTATTTTTTTTCCAGCGAATAAAATGAATATTCAAATGACATTTAAGGAGAAGCTTGCAATTTGCATGAATCGTTAAAATTTAAATTTTTCGCGGTAGCTTAGAATTCGTTGCGAAAAGGTTCTCGAGACATTTTTTTTTCTTCGAAAAAAATGAATAATTATTTGCCCAGGCGTTGTACATTTATTATAAATAAGCTGTACTCTCGATACCCCTATTTTGATTTGCCAAATGGCGGTGTTATGCTTTTTCACTATGTGTAGGTGGAAAAAGATATCGAGGTGTGCCGGGGGCAAAAAAAGTTCAAGTGGTTTTCGTTTTTTCGCAAATGGCAATGTTCTTGGTTGGAAGATTTCGTGAATGCGCAAGATGTACGTGTGTTGTGCAGTTGAATGATGATGTGGGTGAAAAATGCTGGCGTCTCGTCGGCGTTCACAGCGATGATAAGGGGGAGGCTTCTTAGGCTCGGTTGCGTACCATGGACTCGAGAAATCGCACTCCCAGCAACTTTGGATCCCTCCATGGAACTCCGCCAGGACCAGGACGACCCCACGGTGACGTGGGTTTCGCCAGCTAAGCACACGCCACACAGGCACACACACGAAGACACGCACACTGTCACCATGGCATATTGAGCAGGTTTCTAACAAGGAACATTACTTGAGTGTCCGCCATCGATTTCGTTGAAACTCATATATGTGATGAAGCGTTGAAAACCATTAGAAACGTATTTTTTTTTCATCAGCGAAAAGAAAGATTTTAAGGGGGAAAACCACCCCTCAAAGAAAGGCGTGTCGAGGGGTGATTTTGCAGTTTCGCCCACGTGCAGTCCACTGGTCTGAATGAAACAAAAGCCATAATTCTTTTAACGTAAAGCGATGATAAATCCACTATAGAAGTATTGAAAAAAAACGATAAGGGGTGACACGTCTTTCTTTGAGGGGTGGTTACCCCCCTTAAAGCTGCTTTTCCACAAATAAAAAAATACGTGTTTAATAGTTTTCAATGCTTTATTACATATAAAAGGTTCAAAAAAATCGACGGCGGCCACATAAGTGATGTTTCTTGTAACTTGTCAGATATAAGCTTTTCACATTTCCATTTATTTTTGGGTGATGCTAAAAACAACGAATCTCGCCCATTTATATCTTTGGGTATGAAGCTCGTTCGGTACGTCCGGTATGCCCGAATTAAATTCTCCGATAACAATGCAGCTATTAAAAGAACTTGAAGTGCTACTCTCGATGCCGATTCTTCCGCAACTAGATTATTCATGCTGTCTCAAAATAATTCCAATGTCATTCTCTTGGAGCAATTATCCTTCGTATTCGTTATTTGTCAATTCATTATTCTCCATGTCCGTGCCGGAAATAATTGCATTATTCGTTTATTATTTGGCAAACAAGCTCTCCGGCGGATTTTCACAGGCGAAGCAGAATAATTGAGGCAGGATGCTATATTACTGACTGATAATTACTTCTGCCCATTGCTTCTCGATTAGCGGCAAAATGAATAAAAACGTTCGAGGGGTCCCGCGTAAAAAACGACGTTTCCAGAATTACCGACGCTTGCAAAGGCAACTTTTGCAATTATCCATGATTATTTATTTAATTGATAAATGTATGAAGTTAAAGTTATAAACTTTTGAAGGTTCCGCCTTGTTGGGCCAAAAAAGGTTCGATTTTTCACCAATTTTTTATGCGGAAAGTATTAAATATGGAATGTTGGCATTTGGTATGTTGACTAAGCGGTCTTTATTGAACATCAAAATATTTTTTAAAGTTTGACAAAACATGGTGGTGGGAGTGGGAGGAGCCACGTATGTCGGTGCAAGGGCGACGACATTCTTCGCTTGCGGAAGTCCCAAGTCCCGGACAGGTGATCTGAAGCAAAAAAATCAAACATATTTTTACTTTGTACAATATTGTGTATAAGTTGACCTAGAACCAAGAAGAAAAATTGAAGAAAAAAAAATAGTGAGCGATCGGAAGGAAGTTTTTTTTTTTTTTTTTTTTTTCAAAAAAATTTGCAGTTTTTTGCTCACTACTTTTTTATTTTTCAATTTTTCTGCTTGATTCTAGGTCAACTTATACACAATATTGTACAAAGTAAAAACATGTTTGATTTTTTTGCTTCAGCTCACCCGTCCGGGACTTAGGACTTCCGCAAGCGAAGAATGTCGTCGCCCGCGCACCGACATACGTGGCTCCTCCCACTCTCACCACCATGTTTTGTCAAACTTTAAAAAATATTTTGCTGTTCAATAAAGACCGCTTAGTCAACATACCAAATATCAACATTCTATATTTAATACTTTTCGCATTAAAAATTGGTGAAAAATCGAACATTTTTTGGCCCAACAACGCAGAACCTTCCTTTAAATTGAAAAAAAAAAAAAACTATCTCGGGGCTCCGTCGCAGACATTGCTCCAATCGTAACACTTGAATTTGCCAGTTATCGCTGCTTGCATACGGTACATTAATTAGTAATGGGTAAAAACGTTGTTGGCGAAAGCAAAACGTAAGCGCGAAGTCACGAAATGGTCAAACCTCAGCTACATAAGCGAACAGGACTATACGCTGGGAATGTGGTGCATGTGCCACACACATATATATATATATATATACACACACACGCATATATATATATACATACGTATATCTATGTCCATATGCATCATCCCCCAGGATCATCACAGGTGCGGTGGCAAATTTTGCCCTGCAAGCAACTTCACATACGCCCTTGTAAGATTGAGCAGCGTATATGCGTAATATCTACTAGTTGATATGCGCATGCCTTTGCGTGCATATGTCTTAAACGAGAGATGCATCCATGAAGCGGCATTCGTCCCTTTTACTTCCGTTAATCCGCTTAACCATGACAAACGGAGTGGCATTTGAGGCCAGAGGAATATCCAATGTTTACGAATCCTATATCAAAAGTGTCTAGCTTTAGAGTCTGCCAATGTCCATAAACGTTTTCTCGCTTTTGCTGACAGGGATATTTTTGATCTCGCAATTGTGCCGATTTGAACGAGCATCAAGAGTGGCATGTTTATTTTCAGCCCGACGTTTTGTAATCGATATTCCATCAATTTAATTGCGGAATCGTAATTAAGGAATCGATGTTAATGAGACCTGTCGCTGAATCAATTCAAAGTACGAGTATTTTGAGGCTTGCTTAAAATCCGATACTGCAGTTACGTTAAGTAGAAGTAGAGGGCTGCAATTTTCGATCCAATGGACGGTAATTTTTAAGGGGTCCGCATAAGCTTGAAATTTCGAAAATACGATTTTTTTATTGCATGATTTTATAGCGTAGGGTCTTAACTTTAACTTTCAACAAAGATTTTGTAAACAGTCCAAAAATTGACCGAGCTATGACGATTTTTGCGAAGGGTCTGAACCACCCCGCTGCGATTTACCCTCTTTTCTTTCGCGTTTCGATCCAAAGTATGTTTGATAAAACGGTGTATGTCGTATCGCAAAATCTATTCGTCCGATTCACGTTAAATTCGGACAGAACGTAGCTTATAATATTGTTTATCGTACAACCGGATTATTTTTTAAAATGTGTACGCATTTATCGATAACGAATGATTAAAATTATTTTTTTTGTCGACCTCCAAACATGTTTTCTCCATCTGGACATTTCCGTAATTTTCAAAATGAATAAAAAGTGCCGGGTTTATTATTTTAGGAAAGTTACACTTTTTTTCCTTTTCAGATAATCCTAGTTGGCAGAACTATCTACAACGATTGGCCATGCAGCAACGACGGCACTTTATTCAAATGAAAATAACTCCATTGTTTGTCAATATTTTTTAATTGAAAAAACAACTCAAACTTTTTAAGAGTGTGAATAAATTATATGTAGAATCCCGAACTCATCTACCTAGATGTATAAAAAAAATTGCATATCCCAGAAATATTTTCATTTTCCTACTCGACTATTCGATAGTATCAACTTTTAGTTATATTCCCTGAAAATTTCGAAGTCGGTGGACATGACATCTTGAGAACCACTTGGTCGATTGTTCCCAAATTTACCGGAGATATGAGAAAACTTTGAAGGTTGTTGACGATCCCACTTTTCAAAAATAGATCTCTATTTTTTAACAGTTACCTAAAGATGACGACTTTTTTCATAGATTTTGTATGCTCGAGTTTCGATACGTCGCCACGTTGTTAAAAAAAAATGATTTTACAAGTCGACGTTCTTCAACGACTCGTATTTATCGTTAACTTGAATAACCCGTTTGGTTTTTAGATTTCGGATGGACCGTTTAAGCTGGAGAGTGTCCATCGTCAAACGTCGCGAAAAAATTTCATCTGCCGGTGGCCATGTTTTTGTTGTGTTTCTGTATTTTTTAGTAATTTTTTTAAGGGGTTACCCCCACTTGCGATTTTAAAAAAATCGATTATTTTATTGCATTTTTTTGAAGTATAAGTATCTGAGAATATGTCCTGAAAATTTCAAGTCGATCCGAACAAAATTGACTGAGATATGAGCGTTGAAAGAGAAGAATCCGTTGTGTAAACGACCGGCTAATTGAAACTTTAAATGCGTTTTTCTCAGAATGGCATTTCTGAAGTCGGAGACCAAGATTACTCGAACACTAATGAACCGATGTTCTTGAAATTTTGCAGGCTTATTTAATACATAAAAATGTAGTCTTTAATCGTTCGATTTTTTTCGTTAAAATCGAACCATTACCTTTGACTGTCCGCCATTTTGTGAAAAATGAAAATTTTTTTAAAATCCTTCGATTAAAGACTAGTTTATACTTATATTTGACTAAATCCATCCGCATTTTTTTTTCAGATGATCCACTTCGCCGCAATGTTGGTCACCGCAAACCGTGTATATAAAAACATTATTTCATTGACGGCCATTTGCCACTAAACAATGTAATATTTTTCAATAAAAAAATTACTGAAAGTTCTTCAAGATGTGTTCTTTAAGATGGTATATTGATCGATTAAAAAAGTTTTGTAGTTTTCTTTTAAAAAAATCATGAAAAAGACCTTTTTTGCGCTACAAGTGGGGGTAACCCGTTAAGGCTCTGAATATATGTACGTTTGTGTTTAAAAAAATGGCTTTTTCACCAACGGTTTACGAAAAAAAAAAATCGCGATTTTGCCATTTTTCGGGCCTCTAGGTAGATGACCCTTAAGATTAGTTTTATAAAATTGTTAAAAAATTATTTTCACCCGTATGATTTTCACGCTCCAAAGACGTGTCGCGACCACAAATAATCCCACCTTACAATGGAACCGGTAATGTTTCCTCCTCGACATCCGGAAGTACTCCTAATGAGAAGATTCCAATCAGTGGGAAATGACTACACAAGTTGTATCGCAATCATACCCCTAGACAAGTTTGCGATCCTTCCATCTGCAAGGATCTGCCGTCGTTGGATACGTATTCGCACTTTTACGAACATAATTCATTAAAACTAAGTGATGCAGAGTTCTGTTGTTTGTCAAAGTTTGACTCAATTGTTTCCACTCCACCACGAGCAAATAGGAAAACAACAATAAGAGGCAGCATGAGATCTCGTCGGTGGAGTTCCTGCGTCGAGCGATGAGAAAAGGCATTGCGGTTTCATCGGTTTGCCTCACTTCCAATTAACCAGGCTTTGGGGGGGGGGGGGGGAGGGATTACGGGTATGTCAAATAGCGCAAAGACGATACGCATCGAACAGAAATCACTTATGCATCGCGGATTTGCCTCACGAATCACTCTGCTGCTTCGTATTGTCGAAAGTCAAAGAAGCGCGCGTGAAATTCTCGACTAACGACAAGTAAACAGGAAACAAAGAAATGCCATGGAAACCGTGCCTTGCTTCCGGTCTCGTAGCAACGAACTTGAATGTGGCTCTATAATTTCTCCTTCCGAGCTCGTACAGGGTGACAAAAAAAGTTCCTCTTACGATGAAACTGCACGGAGGAAAATACGGCCTCAAATTCCAATAGGCCAGAATTCTAATATTCAGTGCTAGAAAAGTATAGCAGTTTACTGCCAGTTCGGAATTCTAAGACTTGTTATAGAAGGGTAAAAATGATTCTTACACCGTACAGTAAAAATGATGCTTGCATATTATATTTAAAACTATTCTCGCATAGGCGCGAGTCCTATTAGCTGTATAGTAAAAATAATGCGTGCATATTACATTTGAAACTATTCTCGCATAGGCACGAGTTATATTTTCATATGGATTTTGCTATACGTATAGCATGAATCTTCGTGTATGTATAGATTTCACTATACGCATAGCATAAATCTTCGGCGTATCGCGGAAAATATTACGAAGTTATTAGTAAAATGTGACTCTTTATTCCGTACTTTTTGTAGAATACTGGAAACTAATTGTTTCAATCACGTGGGCAAAATATTTTTTGAATACTACAAAAAATCACAATATGCCGAATAAAATGTATTATTTGTATCAGTTTACGTGCCATATCGTAGGTTAAAATTTCAATTTCTTCATTATTATTATACCATAATTACAATTTTTATCTTCCACTCAATACGTTTTGATATTTAATGATATTTTTTTTAGAAGTATAGTATTAATTCTAAACTTCGAGGCCCCTGTTTTCTCCGTGTGCTATGACTCTGGAGCGAATAAATCTCCAGGCAATATAGGGGAGACTGAAGACACTTGATCCTTAATGAAAACTCGATACACGTCATTCACAAAACTTTTATGGACATTGTATTACATTTAACGGGCAACACTAGGTATCTGTGGTACCCAGAAACTCTCTAAATTAATACCATCTGCCAGACTTCACAGCTTTGCAAATGGCGGAACGCTTGGTTTTTGGTGCGGCAGATAAATATTTTTCGTAAGTTTTAATTTTGATTATACTGTTATTTGGGATATTTCTTCTTGGTGTTTAAGTCTTTAAGGGGTTAGGCCACAGTAACGGGTATAAAGTCATGTGCGAATTTAACCATTTTTTTCATATGAAAAAGTGATTCACTCATAACATTAATTAGACATCTATTTAGTATGAATTTTAAGCTTTGAGTTAGAATTTTCTTTCGCTGTACAAAATGGCCGGCTACTAGTATTTTCTTTTGTTATATGTTTTTAGGCGCTCCGCGGCGTGACGTTTAGCATCCACAATTTTTTACCTAGAGCAAAAAACAAAAACTCTCGTCACTCTACGTTAGAATACCTAGAGACGTACGTACGGAAGTTAAAAAATATTGTTTTATTCAAAAGTTGTAGGTATATGGACTTAAGAAATGAAATTTCAGTGAAAAATTTTGTTGTAACTGCTCATAAACTGCTCATAAAATCAAAAGTTTTCGATAAATCAGAAATTCCGTACGTACTTCTCTACGAAATGCAATTAGGAACATAACTTTTAAATTTGAAGTAATTCGAGTGAAAATTGTTGAATTTATTTGTCACGCCAATTGGAAAAAGCTGTTTCGCGAAGTTTCGAGTAGTCAGCCATTTTGTACATCGAAAAATATATATATATATATATATATTTTTCTAACAGCTTGATATTCATACTAAATAGATGTGTAATTAATTTTGTGAGTGAATGACTTTTCATACACGGAGAGAATTAAAAAGTAATTTTTGTCGTGAATTTCACGATAAAAATACCGTGATATATTTCAATGTGGTGACAAGTGAGAAAAACATAATAATTCGTATGCGACAAGTTTTTTATAACTCACGTTACAGAAGATTTCAAATACGTACTGAAATTTTACCTACTGTCGCTTAAAAATTACCATCCCCACCGTACGGTATTTTTACGGTACTGCACAGTAAAATTTAACTGCGTCAACATCAGAAGAAAAATGCTCTATAAGGCTGGTAAAATAATGTATACATCGTCCCCTCATTGTGACCGTTTCTTTGCTCTATTGTTTGTTTACCTTTTTTTCTCAACCTTTCTCCCTGTTCCCCCCTCTTGCGGCCCAGCCCGACTTCCCCCTCTGTGTGTTATTTCGCCGCGAAATGCCGAAGAAAAATATTTCACGACGAAATGTACACACGCCGACTGGGTTTCGAACCCGAGACCTCCCTCCGCTGGTTTAGTGGCGAGCACGCTACCACTAGACCATCGCACCGGTTCCTTAGTAAAATGTATTTCTTCTTTAAAGACTGGTGCGATAATAATAATAACCGAAATGATAATAAATATTATTTATTATTGACAAATTGGTACAAATTAACGCTGTTCGTTTTTTGTTGGGAATTTTTTTTCTTTCATATAAATTGGTATACTCATCAAACGGATAAGGAGAGAAATTTAATTATTAGAATTTATTTTTCATTTAATACTACCATCTTTTTACAATGCATTTCGTACCATCGTAGGCTCGAGTGATGTGACTAATTTGCGCACATATTATCGTCATCATTTAAAGTCGTAAAATTGTATTCACTCTTAAAAATTTCATAAGCAGTTTATGTACGCAGTTTGGACGAATTTTTTTTTTGGGAACTCCCATCGCGCCACATAAGGAATAGATATACCACTGAAACGAGACCTTAGCCCCAACACCGTACCATTCTGAAGTGAAAGGTATGAGGGGAATTTTTACCATGCAGTGCCTCAAAATTACCGCACGATAATTTTAACCAAGCGCGCATGATAATTTTTACCGAGAGCGCAATGCATTTTCCTATAACACTCATTAAATTTTATAATAAATCTTAAAATAACTGTTGCAAAGACAATACTTTTTTTATAGACATGTTTGAAATGCATGAAGTAATAAAATGCACAGTAAAATTTCTCTGATATTTTATATTTTTTTAAATTTAAGTTTTGCGTATTTTGTTAGACATCAAAATTTACTAGAACATTTGGTAAAATTTTCTATCTGAAGAAGAAATTTTATTTCATTTTCGTGAAAATCTGTGTTTTGCTCAGCAATAATAAGCGAATTTTCAGGGTTGTCATCTCGTTACGGTTACTGAACGGTAATTTTTAACATTTAATTCTCTCCGTGTACGAAAAAAAATTGTTAAATTCGCACATGATTTTATACCCGTTACTGTGGCCTAACCCCTGAATACAAGTGATTATAGATGTAGTTCACAGTTTTGCACGTAAAAACACGTGGATTTAAGGGGGTATCCCTCTCTGGGAACTTGAAAAAATCGTTTTTTTTTTGCATATCGTTATAGTGTGAACTTTCAAGAATATGTTAAGACCAACCGGACCCCGAAATTCTAAAAAATGACGAAGTCACACTGATTTTATTGGAACAATGGGCGTCGGGTTTACCGCGATCCCCAAGTTTGAACGCGATTATCTCGAAACTACATATCTTTTGTCAATCGACACGGCGGGATTAATATTTTGAGTAACTTTCACACTATTGACTTGAATGTACATAGTTTGCGTTCAAACAGTAGTTATTTTCGGTTCACGATCACATTTTTTAATTGGATGAACCATTTGTTAATAACAATGGCTTCAACATGCTGTATATCAAGAGAAATATTAGGTGTACAAATAAGTTTTAGGACACTTTTCAAAAAATTCAAGATTTATTAAAAAAGAAGTAAAACACGGTTATTCATCGAAGTAATCTCCATCGCACTGAATGACCTTCAGCCATCTCTCAGGTAACTCGCGGATGCCTTTCGCAAAGAAACTTTCGTCTTGCGAGGTGAGAAATTTAGCGACCCATTTTTCCACTTCTTCAAATGTTTTGAATCGCACGTCAGACAAATCGTTCTGCATTTTCCGGAATAAATGATAATCGGATGGGGCTAAGTCTGGTGAATACGCCGGGTGTGGTACAGCTTCCCATCCAAGCGCTAGTAACGTATCCTTGACCGGTTTACCCACATGAGGCCGCGCGTTGTCATGGAGCAGTTTTACTGGACGTTTTCCTTTACCAGAAAATGGACGTTTCTTCTCAATTTCTTGATTCACTTGCATCAATTGATGACAATAGCGATCGGTAGTAACTGTTTGACCAGGTTTGAGAAGTTCATAATACAGTACGCTTTTCATATCCCACCATATGCACAGCATGACTTTGTTACAATGAACATTGCGCTTTGGCGTGGATGTTGTCGGCTCGCCTGGGTCAACCCAATGATATTTGCGTTTCGGATTATCAAAATAAATCCACCTTTCATCGCCGGTCACAAGTTTCCACAAGAAAGACTTTCTATGTTGCTTGTTGTAAAGACTCACACAAATGTTAAGACCGCTGTTTTTATTTTCTTGAGTTAGAAAGTGTGGTACCCACTTTGTTCCTTTTCGAATCTTACCCATTGCTTTTAAACGATAAGAAACAGTTTGTTGAGTTACTCCAAGCTGTTCCGAAAGTTGTTTCTCCGTCTGACAAGAGTTTTCATCCAGCAACGCTTGCAGTTCCTGATCGCCCACCTTTACAGGAGGCCCCGTGCGTTCACGGTCACTAACGTCGAAATCACCTTCTTTGAATCGCTTATACCAATACTCACATGTACTTTTAGATACAATATTGTCTCCAAGAACAGAACATATCGATTCACACGCTTTCCTAACACTTTTTCCTTGATGGAATTCATAGCGAATGCAGTGTCTAATAAATAGCTTATCGGTCTGCATGTTTAATTTACAGAAATTATAGGTTATGTTTATGACTCCTTTACGTTTCGATACTACATATCAAGCGCCATTTATGATAAGTGAGCGGGACCTTTGAATTAATTTAGAATACCTGTTATGATACAAAATCGAAGTGTCCTAAAACTTATTTGTACACCTAATATGAGGTTTTCTTAAGAGAAGCTGTCATGTTTCGTGTTTTTCGAAATTTTGAAAAGTGGATCGTGAACCCATAACCAGTTGGATATATTTGGAGAGTTTTTTTTTGTTTGTTTCAGATTACATTTGAGCCTGGTATAGATCCCGCCGTTTCGGGCCTCGCCGCTGGAGGACTGCAACGCCAACTGCAGTCCCACGAACACTGGAAGATTTTCTTCCGACAAAATTATATTGTAACCATAAACATGTGTACAACATGCTGGGAAAAAATAAATCTATTTCAACTTTATAGAAACAAGAACATTTGGTTACATTTTCAATAATAATGCGTTGAATTCATTACACACTCATGTGTTTTTACTAAGCAGATTTTATTATGGATGATCCCTACAAATGTTGATTGTTTTGATTTAAGTAAAGCTAATAGCTTAATATTGATAAAAGACCAACTTAATTAAAACAAAACGAAAAGACTTGAGTAGATTTATTTAACGGATTAAGGAGGGAGGTCTAGTTAGAATTTTCAAAAAATCGATTTTTTTTTTTCATTTTCTAAAAGTATAATATCTTACGAGTATTTTCCGACTAATTGAATGTAAATCAGACCATTATTCGCCGAAATACATAACTTTGAAGGACGCCATGGACGCTGCATGCAAATCGTACTCAAAACTTTAAACTCGTTTTTCTCAAAACCATGTTTTCGAAGTCGGTGACAATGTGGCTCGAGAACGGCTTTACCGATCGGGTTGAAATTTATATCACTTCTTTTATACATAGTTCTCCTCCGGATGAACGAAGGATTTTTTTTGGACAATTATTTTTTTTTATAGTCAATTTTTGTAAGTGAAATTTTGGTCAAAACAACACTTTTAACGTTCAACGTCCGCCATTTTGTGAAAAATGGAAATTTTTCAAAACCCTTCGTTCAACCGGAGCATTATATCATTAACTAAAGATTCCCCCCTGTTTTGTTGGTTTCAGATAATCCGTCACAGCGTGAGAGTGATCACCGCAAAACCTGTTTTTTTTGCAACGTCCTCGGCCATTGATACGTATCGGCTTATTTGGAAACATATTTCTTTTAAAAAATTATAATGTTTACATTAAATATATATCTTTTAAACGGAAGAACTTTTGTTGTAAATTATCTTATCGTTTGGCCGAAAAAAAATCGGAAAAAGGCCTTTTTTTAACGTTCCAACTAGACCTCACTCCTTAAGAAAAACGCTACAATTTGACTATGATGAAACTGTTGATAAAGTAGAGTTTAAACCTTCGTTGTCACTGTGGATCTAAACGACCCAGCATCGCAAAGTTTTTTTTGCGATTTTTTCTCTTTAAGCCTATTTTTCTATATTGCCATTTGATTTTCCATATAATAATGTTTGGCATATATTATGCAATATTTAAAGTATGTTCATGAATTGTTTCATGGTCATCCGTCTGATAGGCTGGTCGCTATGAATCAATTTGACCCAGTGTGACAAGCACTGCAGGTCATTGCAGGTAAGTGTGACAACGAAGGCTTAATGCCCATTAAACGAGATTGTAACAATTTCAACATCTTCCATTGCATATTCCTACATTGCTGATCGTGAAGATGTAGGCAAGGGTATCGTGTGTCCCCTGTATAAGGCAGATATGCTTCCCCCGGATCAAGTCATCCATATATATGGGTCACTGCATACCTTTCTCTTCCTCTAGTTTTGAAGGGATATTCACAACATTTATAAACTAACCTTAGTCGTTATTATACTGATTATTCCCAATGAAATTTCACCTCTTTGAGTGCCAAGACATTTGGAATATTTTATAAAGTAAGGGAATTTGGGGCAAAAAACAAAAGGGGAGATCAAAAGTGTCCCTAGTCTCCCCTACCAAATCTTGGAAGCAAAATATGTGAAAGAAATTGTTCCCTGCGTGCATCGAGTCTCTTCCCGAGAATTGATAACACGTTACAAAAAAACTTGCCAGACAATCCGAATATCCGTATTCGCAGGCCTGAAAATTCGAACAAACTACAATGTGACTCCGCGAATAGCTTATCCATTCTTTTTTTAAACCCTCGCGAAAATAAGGAATTTCCGGCCTACTTTTTTTTTTTTTTTTTTTTTTTTTTTTTTTTTTTTTTTTCAAAATGACCACTCGGGGGAATATTCGTTGAGCGAGAAACGTTGTCGCCACACCCTGTGTAAAAGTTCCATGAATATAGAATCGTAGATCAATTGCGAAATGAATGTATAGACGAAATCCATGACATATATATATATATATATGCGCTGTAACGCCGATTAATATTCATGATCTTATCGAAGTCTCCTCGAAGTTATCGAACGCCTTGGCCTCTCCTACTCTCTCTCCGCCACTCTACGTAATTTCGGTTCTCAAGGACGAAAAGTCCGCAGGATTATATGATTTTTATGGAAAGCAATGGCCGCGTTCGGGCACGTGACCCAAAAAAAAGCGTTCTACTTTGCTCTATTACTTGTCCAAGAGCGTAGACAAAAAAAAACTGAACGAAGAACGAGAATTATCCTTTCAGAATTCACAATTTACTTATTTGTATTATTATTATTTTTCAAGAGTTTTATCGATGAATTATATTTTATTTTTCATTACTCACTATTTTACGATCGTTTGTCAAAATGATCGCTCGATTATTCCGTCGTCAAAGCCAAATTTCGAAACACGAATAACTTATATCGAGAGTACAGAAGTGAAAAATCGATTCTACGTAGACTAAATAGTAGAGATCGCCACGAGCTGCGTGTAGCAGCGATTTTTCTCTTTCGCTGTCTCCGAGTATGTGTACAATATTAGATTTGTTACAGGAATATTATATACGCACACTCGGGGATAGTAGATGTGTCGTTTATATACATATGCATAGACTTCCATTCAGAATGCCAAGTCCTTTTGCCGAAACCACCAACACGTATCTCGTTGCGCAGTTCCATAACAACGTCTACATACACGAGGCAACCCACGCTACATCGTTCGAGTCATGACTCTGCACTTTATGTTACCGAATTCTTTATTTTTTAATTATTTCGACAATTTTTCAGACTTTTTTCCCATATGAGTGATCCACGAATAAATCCGCATTGGCTGCAGTTCTTTATGAATTAGTCAATGATTTATTATAAGAAAAAAAATTCCGGCTATCTTCTAATCTTCCATTCAATTTTTTTATATGGAGAGCGAATCAGTTTCGAAAAGGGTGTTGGATAGTAGTTGATAAAAATGATCGAAAAAAGAAACATACGTAAAAAATACGTAAACATACATTACACCATTGGAATGATTTTTTTTCGCTCATTCGGACTAATTAAATTATTCAAACGTTTTCTAAAAATCGTCTTTACAGATCTGTAGCCTGAATAGACACGACTACGAATAAGAAACTGGAACAGTAGAACAGTTTAAAAAAATCAAGAAGAAAAAAACTAACAGCAGAGTTTACTAATAAATAATTTAATATTACAAATGAAGAAGTAAAAAAAGTGCAATCAGAATTTACAGATAAATCATTTGATGAAAAAAAATGGCCAAGTAAAAAAGCAAAAGCAAAGTTTGCTAATAAATGACTTAATATTACAAATGAAGAAGTAAAAGAATAGAAGGAGAATTCAATACCAAATATTATAATATTGAAAATAAATAAGTAAAACCGGAACAGCCAAGCTTACTATTTTTTTTTATCGTAGAGTTGGGATATTGGGATCTTCCCCCTTATTACATACTCGCCATATTCCACTTTCTCATCCCCACCCAAGTTCACTAATAAATAATTTAATAATAAAAATGAAGAAGTAAGAAAATGAAAGCAGAATTTCATAATAAATAATATAATATTGAAAATGAAAAAGTAAAAAAGTAACAGCCGAATTTAATAATAAAAATTAACTAAATAGCCGAAGTTTCGTTGCAATTTTTTTTCCAACGATCCAAAGTTCGCCACAATCGCTTTTTTGCAAAACATCAATATAAATACTGCACGGACCAATGGTCGAACGACAAAGATCGCCCAGGTGGGTGAATGGGACTAGAAACGCCCAATACGTGCGCTTACTTGGTTGGATACTCAACTATGCTATAGGTATTTAGCGACACGCGGAGTTCTATGTATTGTTCGAATAGTTGAAGGTACCTCGTGGAACGCGCGAGGCGAAAGCATCGCGGTATAACGCGAGTTGGGTTGCATGCATCCGACGAATAGATCACCCGCTCTACGGCGACAGATATATTTGTAAGAGAGAAGACAAAAATTCATGGAAAAAAAAACGAAAGAACAGTGCTCGAGCGAAATATCGTGAAATATCGATGTTGCATACCGCATATATCGTTTGCGAATGGCGGATATTGCGAGAAGAGGGAAGAAAAAAATGGTGAAATATTTCACGGTATGTGTGTGTGTGTGTGCGTGGGTGGAGACACCGCGTATATAGTGCCAAGCGGGATTCATCAGTGGTGAAGCAATTTGAGCCTTTCGGAATTTTTACCTGACCGGTGTAGTTGCAATTACTCGTAAAGTCCAGCGGCTCCAGAAGAACGTTTTTCTTCCTCATTGAACCTACGTAGGGTGCACCACCACCCGGCTTTCCCCATGGCGAATAATTCATCTGCATCTGACGCAACTGTCAAAAATAAACATTGAAAAATCACGATAAGAGTCAAACGCACATTCGGCCAATTGTTCGCGTGCATAAGGAATTATTATTTCGGTAACTGGACCTCGCAAAAGTCCAAAGGACTCGCAAAGTTTTTTCAACGCAACGATGACTATGGACTTCTCCGTTCAGTCCTTCCGTTTACGTAGCGCCGTAGGGCGGATTATTTTTTTACCTATCACCGCGATCACCCTTCAAAATTTTAGCTTCTCTAAAAATCGTAACACCGGAGTCGGAAGTTATTACAAAAAATTGAAAATGTATGGATTAAGGGGTTAGGCCACAGTAACGGGTATAAAATCATGTGCGAATTCAACAATTTTTTTTCGTATGAAAAAGTGATTCACTCATAAAATTAATTACACATCTTTTTAGTATGAATATCAAACTGTTAGAAAAAATATATATATATTTTTTTTCGATGTACAAAATAGCCGACTACTAATATTTTCTTTTGTTATCTTTTTTTAGGCGCTCCGCGGCGTGACATTTAGCATCCACAATTTTTTACTTAGAACAAAAACAAAACATCTCGTCAATCTACGTTAGAATACCTAGACAAGTACGTACGGAATTTAAAAAATATTGTTCGATTAAAAAATTGTAGGTATTTGAACAAATGTTCAGTGAAGAATTTCGTATAAAACTGCTCATAAAATGAAAAGTTTTCGATTAATCAGAAATTCCGTACGTAGTTCTCTGCGAAATGCAATTAGGAACATAACTTTCAAATTTGAAGTAAATCGAGTGAAAATTGATGAAGTTATTTGTCACACCAATGTAAAAAAAGCTGTTTCTCGAAAAGCGCGTTCAAAGTTTTAGGTACTCTATGGCCGTGCCAGAGGTGGGCTTAGGTTATACGCTGAAAGTCGGTGAAAAAAAAATTTCTTGCCATAAATCGAATAGTAACTTATTCTTACGATGATAAAGAACCGTTTTAGCGAGAAAAAAAATCGACTTTTTGAAAATTCGACTGTGGCTTTACCCCTTAATTCCACGATGATTTTGTTTTCGTAACATTTCCAAAAGCTGTTCCGATTTTGCACGAAAGGGCTTATCGTCAATCGTATTTTATTGGCAGCCGTGTTGCCACGGAGTCTCACAAATCGTGTCATAAACAAAAAGGCAGATGCCATTTTCGGGAAGTGGGTCATACCTGTACTACTTTCGATCAATCGATAAGGCCTGGAATATCCCGTGCACGGTGGAGATTCCAGGCTTCAATGGTATCAACAGCTGTGGGAGGATGGCTCCAAAAGGATGGAGATTCGAAACGGGAAGGGCACTCGCCGTGGGGTTCATCTGCTCAACCCTATCCTCCTTATTGGATTGATAATATTGTTTCTCGAACTCTCCGTATAATCGCGAATAGAAACCACAGAACTCGTCCGGCTCTAAGGGCGCGCAATGAAATTTGCGTTGGGTGTGTAAAGAAGATTCCCTCCTGTGTGCTCCCATTTACAGGGTGGCCCAGTTGAGGAAACGCTGAAATCTCCTAACGGTATCCCCTGTCGGAATTTGTTTCCAGCATGAGTTGTAGGATTTCACCAGGCAAATGCCACCATCGAATAGTCCTTTGCAGTTTCGAAACACCACATTGGCATCACACACAATCGTATTGCGATTGAAGAAAAGGGCCACGCAAAACAGCAATTGCCTCCAGCTTGCAAATTGCCAGAGTTACGACCCTTCAAGCCTGTCACCAGGACTGCCGTCCATTGGACGCCTGTGGCCAACAACGGCTGAGGCTGCTGATCACAGGCGATCAATGGGCGCAAGCTCTGACACAGATTTGACCCGGCTTAACTCCCGCAATTTTCGAATCAGAGACAATTGGATTGATCTCCAATCCCCCAACAACTGGCATAGAAAATATAGTTTGGCTATTGAAAAAAAAAAAACAAAAGGTGATCTTCGTTCAACCTAGACACCACGGTTCCTTCCAAATCGTGCTTGAATTAAGTTCGAAAATTGTTTCCACGGAAGGTGCCGATCTTGAGATATTTCATCGCATCTGAAGTGGGACACCCTGTTCGTATTCGTCTGTTTCAGTGCAAACGTACTTGTTGTATATATACCGGGTGTCTCATTTTAATCTTACACCTGATTTATCTCGAAAAATATTGCTCCGATCAAGTATTGAATATAATAAAACTTTTAGGGTAGTACAAAGGGGAACGTTCAAAAATAAATCTTTTTGGTCCAAAATTGAAAATGGCGACGTTAAAATGACAGACATGTTTAAAAAAAAAATAGTATCATGCATTATTTTTACCAAAAAATGTATGAGGCCAAAACTAACAAGTTTGGTACGCAAAGTTTTTTGATAACGTTCATAATTTTTAGATTAGAATACCATTTTTTTTACTACTTCAGAGCTATCTAAAATGTACCATGAGGAGGTAAAGTCTTTATAACGTGCCTAGTGTCGTTGTGCGTGTGAGTTTTTTTGGGGATGGTTTGCGTTTGTTCGATAACCCAAACAAACCCAAAGAAAGATTAGTAGGTCTCTGCGGCTCGTAATTTCTGTTATCAAACAATCCCAAGTATAACTTTGTGTGTGAGTTTGTTTCGGTTTGTTTGGTCACAGAAGTGATGAGCCGCAGAGACGTAATACTTGTTTGGGTTTGTTTAGGTTATCGAATAAGCCCAAAAAAACTCAGACCCAGACACACGCATGTTGAGATGTTGAAGACTAGAGATGTTGAAGACTTTACATTCTGCATAGCGCCAAAAGAGTAAAAAAAGGAAATTCTAACCTAAACATTTTGAACGTTATCAAAAAACTGTTCCTACGAAAGTTGTTAATTTTCGCCCGACAAGTTTCTCGGCGAAAGAAAATTTCACGTAGGTACCCATTTAAAAAAAAAACACGTCGACCATCACAACTTCGCCATTTTGCATTGTGGACCAAACAGTTATTTATCACGTCCCTTTGAACCTCCCTTTGAACCTCAAAAGTTTTATTATACTCAATACTTGATCGGAGCAGTATTTTTCGCGATAAATCAAGTATAAGATCAAAATGGGACACCCGGTATATATATGTACACCCAGACACCCACACACATCCACATACCATGGTACGCGAAGTAGACGAGATGGATTAGGACGAGTTAGAACATTCCTGTTTCTTGAGTTTGGTCCCATCAGAGATTATGCAAATCCAATGATATAACTCGGTCGCTCGTACGCCCAACGAGCGACCGAGGATGGGTCAACTTCCGGTATGGGGCTCCGAAATCTCCCGGACACACTCGCACAGGCACAGATCTACATATACGCAGGCGAACATGCAGCCAGAAAATAAACACCCCAAAGTTGTGCTGTTCCTCTTGACTTTCAGGATCCTTTCATACATACTCGATTCCTCCACTCGACGCGCACGCAATCCGTGAAAATTGCAGGGAAATGGTAACCGACGTACGCAAATTGCCGCTTGTTACGTGCCCGGCAATCCTTGGCGTACGTACATCAACCCGCGACTTTCGTATGATAACGCGCTAGGGGAGACTGCTCGTTTCAACGTGCGAATATGTGAGGAACGCATAATGTGGGGTCCTGGCGCGTTAACCGTCTAATCGGCCCAAGGGCTGTTCATGAATCATCACGAGTCACGAACCAAGTAACGAATCCCCCTTTTTCGTGACGGACATCGTTGAACGCATTTACCGAAGAAGTGGGTCATTGGACGCACGTGCAATCATGCCGCAATCATACCGTCTTGCTAATGGTTGGAGGGTGAAACATAAGAATATCCAAGGACATCGCCAACTAATGGGCCAGGGGAGGTGGGAGGGGGGGGGGCAAGATAGCGAAGGGAGGGTGGGAGAAATACGAATTTTAGACATTTTGACCCACATATACAGCTTTCAAATATGTAGGGGGGAGGGGGCACCCCCCTCCCCCATGGCGACGCCCTTGCGAATATACAAAGTTGAATTGCAACAAACGTACGTACTGAAGGGCGGGGATGGGTGTAAAAAATGAGGTAGATTTGACTATTGCGAATAGTTTAATGAGTGAATATTTTTCCGCTTTCTTCCATGATTAACCCTTTAACCCTTAGTTGACACGCTTATACTGCCGTCAAATGGAAGTAGGCGGCATCTACAAAAAAATCGAAAATCCGTTTTTGGTACTGTTGCGATCAGTACAAAATTTCCCATCGTTCTATATACCCGACTAAAAATAAATATATATAATCATATATAATTGTATATTAATTGATCATATATAATTGTATACAGAAATTGGCCCGATAGAATTTTATATATTCGTATATATACGTATACTATCGTACATAACTGTATATTAGTATATACAATTTATACGTTTATATACAAATATATATAATTCTAACGGGCGAATTTTTGTACACAATTGTATATGATCAATTAATATACAATTATATGTCTTTATATATAAACATATATAATTGTATACAGAAATTGGCCCGATAGAATTTTATATATTTGTATATAAACGTATACTATCGTACATAACGTTATGTACGATAGTATACGTTTATATACAAATATATAAAATTCTATCGGGCCAATTTTTGTATACAATTGTATATGAACAATTAATATACAATTATATATGTTTATATATATATATATATATATTTATTTATTTTTACTCGGATTATTTCAAAACAAAAGGAAAGTACTCATACAATTTTATATACCGTGAATACAATTTTCACGTATATATATAATTATATACAACATTATATTGAATTATATGTCAGTGCATATGATATTATATCTAATTATATAAACTCCCTATAAAAATAATATCTCCATATATCATTATATACAGAACTATGCATAATTTTATCACATCAAATTTGATGGAAGTACATTTATATCGAATTATATATACAAATGTATAGAGTTATATACAATTATATATGAACCTATATATAAATATATATGATTGTATATAATTTTTATATAATTGTATCTAAGTATATACAATCATTTTTACTCGGGTAGTAAAACGCATTTTCGATTTTTTTTTTTGTAGATACCGCCTTCTTCCATATGATGGCAGTATATATGGCCACGAGTTTAACACACTGGGTCAATTTGACCTAGATAGTGCTTCATACACCTGCCATTAAGGGGTCTTTCACTCCAGACGCTAAAAAAGGCTATTTTCAAGAATTTTTTATAGGTTTATATTATAGATATTCATATAAAAGTTGTTACACTTAATAAATACACTTTCGAAATACTTTTTTTTTAATTACTGATTTAACTCACTATTTATAGACGAAAATGGTAATTAAAAAAATGGAAAAAATTGTAGGTCTGCGCTGTTGTCTCGGAGATGCAAAAACAACACAATCGCGGAAATTTTCGAAAAAACAAATAAAGCGTGTTTGTTCACCGTTTTTTGCAAAAAAAAAGTAAATATCAAAATTTACGAAAAATCCTTTATACGCGCTATAGCTATAGTTGTAAAGAATATGTGGTTGAAATTTCATGAGGATTGGTTCAGTAGTTTCAAAGATTTTATCAAGTCGTCGAAAAACATTGGTTCGAGAAAAACGCGTTTAAAGTTTGTTTGGGTTACATAAATACATAACAAATTTTATTTGTGTATTTCGAAAATGTATATATTAAGTGTAACAACTTTTATATCAATATCTATAATATCCTGATCTATCCTAAACCTATCAAAAAATTCATGACAATAGCTTTTTTCAGCGTCCAAAGTGAGAAGACCCCTTAACAAAACTTCGGCTGGTTTTTACTGAGAGGAATCAGGGATACATTTTAGACATTTCTTACGGACCGGTTACCGTTCAAGATAATGACAAATTCTATTTTTTTTTAAACGTAATTTACATCCTTAAAGTGTTTAGAATACGTGGATAAACGGATATTTTTCTATCTAAAGTACTTTAGAATTGACAGCCTGTTGAGCGGAACCGTCCGCTGGCTGGAAAATAAGTAGCTGAGGCGCTCGGCGCACTTTTCTCGAAGCAGCATTTTTCAGCGCGCCGGGCACTCGACAGCTTCAATGGGTAAACCTATTCACGTGGATCTCTGCGCAATTGAAAGAATATTCATTTTTCGGGGCCATCAGGAAGCGCTTTTTGTCAAAAGTTGATTTAGAAATATTTTTTCGTCCTTTGAAGCAAAAAACGGGCAAAAAATTTTTTTTTTTTCAAGGACTGCCATTTCGTTGTCTAAGGGTTTTTTCAGTAAACAAAAAAACGATGAGCCCTCCAAATTTAGTCTTGTTTAATCATTTTTAACCCGTTTTTGTCTCAGATGAACTAGCAAAGCTGTGGAGCGCCCCCCGCAGACCAAAACATGCCGTGCATGGCTTTATTCGACGGGATCTGGAACCGCTATTTTGCACTTTAAATTCATGAAATTGTTTCCATTTATTGGGAGGTATGCAGTTGTATTTTTTTTCGGCGGAGCCCTAGCAGAGGCCTTGCGGAGCCCTAAGTGTGCTTCTACTTTGACTATGACGGCTCTAGACAGTAACATATATTTTTGAAAAATTCAATCTTCGATTGTGGCTCACGCTCCAACCTCCTTAAGGGGTAAGCCCACAGTAGTTTTTTTCACAAAATCGATTTTTTTCCGCTCAAACCGTGCTTTATCATCATAAGAATAATTTACTATTCGATTTATATAGCAAGAAAACATTTTTTCACCGACTTTGAGAGCATAACGTAACGCGTTTTTCTCGAAACAGCTTTTTTCCAATTGGCGTGACAAATAACTTCAACAATTTTCACTCGATTTATTTCAAATTTAAAAGTCACGTTCCTAATTACATTTCGCAGATAAGTACGTATGGAATTTCTGATTAATCGAAAAATTTTCATTTTATGAGCAGTTTTATACGAAATTTTTCACTGAAAATTCATTCAAATACCAACAACTCAATTCGAGTACCTACAACTTTTGAATAAAACAATACTTTTTAAATTCCGTACGTACTTCTCTAGGTATTCTAATGTAGATTGACGAGAATTTTTCTTTTTTGTTCAAGGTCATAAATTGTGGATGCTTAACGTCACGCCGCGGAGCGCCTAAAAAAAAGATAACAAAAGAAAATATTAATAGTCGGCCATTTTATACATCGAAAAAATATATATATATTTTCTAACAGCTGGATATTCATACTAAATGCGTGTATAATTAATTTTATGAGTGAATCACTTTTTCATACGAAAAAAAAGTTAAATTCGCACACGATTTTATACCCGTTACTGTGGCCTGACCCCTTAAGATCAACGTTATCGTTTGTTTGGCTTTCTAAACATAAATTCTCGTTATCGCTAGGTACAGCGTCCTTAAACTGGAAATGGGTTTTGACTGTAACATATGAACAGTAGTTTCACAGCATAGAACAACTTGTCACATGCAAGTCGTTCTGTAAACGACATTGAGCTTCAGCATTCGGTGCTACGTTCCATCGATATACGGCCAATAAAAGCTTCCAAAAGTTTCGCGCCAAACTCACTCCATAATCGGACGAAAGTGTCCCTTTAAAACCCTCGCAACGTCCGTTATACATTGTCGTGGATTATCCTCGAGGGTGCTATACATCCGATGCATATGGGTCCTCCAATCGTGTACAGAAACCGGAAAAGTGTTTTCTATCGTCGTCACTCGGGCTCGTATGTGTATATACTTGAAATGCTATAAAGAGCTTTCCGAAGGGCGAATTTATATATACACATTCATATATATATATATATATATATATATATATATATATATATATATATATATATATATATATACACACACAAATACTTCGAGGGCCACGTACTTCGCGTTGTTCGCGAAATTTCTGACGCTGTAGTTCCTCCTTGCGGCGTCTCCAGATCGCGGTGCCCTCTTGAACCAGCCGACGTTCTTGTTCCCTTCGAGCGTTCTCCTCCACTTCCGGTACGTAAGTCGTCTCGACGCGTCCCGGTGCCATATTCTTATACGCGGGTAAATAGCGCCGCGAACATCCCACGCGCGATAAGAGGAAAAGGAAGAAGATCCGGCGGACGAACGGAACAAAAAAAAAGAAACAAGAATAACGGCGTGTAGCTTCGACAATAAAGGGCGTGTCTCGTGCGGGACGCGATAAACTTTCCAATAAGATCGTGAAAGGAATCGGAGCAAACTTTTTCGTCGCTAACGGCGTGTTCTTTTTTTTTCAGAAAAAAAAACCCTATGCTGATGCTCGAGACGATAAAAGCCGAGACGAATGGAAGTATCGAAAACGACGCTGCGAAAAGAACGAAAATGGGGCCCGAGAAAAACTCGACAAAGTTTGCGTTTCTGAAGACGCAGCGAGTTTAACGCTTCGTAAGAGCTTGGATTTGCCGTTTTTTTCATCTTCCCCTCTTCTTTTTTCTTTGTTACTACTTTCTTTGAGGGGTTAGGCCACAGATAACGGGAATAAAATCCTATGCGAATTTAACAAATTTTTTTCGTACGAAAAAGTGATTCACTCATAAAATTAATTACACATCTATTTAGTATGAATATCAAGCTGTTAGAAAATATATATATATATATTTTTTTTCCATGTACAAAATGGCCGACTACTCGAAACTTCTCGAAACAGCTATTTTCCAATTGGCATGACAAATAACTTCAACAATTTTCACTCGATTTACATCAAATTTAAAAGGCGTGTTCCTAATTGCATTTCGCAGAGAAGTACGTACGAAATTTCTGATTAATCGAAAACTTTTCATTTTATGAGCAGTTTATGAGCAGTTATAACGAAATTTGTCACTGAAAATTAATTCCTTAAGTTCAAATACCTACAACTTTTGAATAAAACAATATTTTTTAAGGGGTTACCCCCACTTGCGATTTTGAAAAAATCGATTTTTTTTATTGCATTTTTTTTAAGTAAAAGTATCTGAGAATGTGTCTTGAAAATTTCAAGTCGATCCGAACAAAATTGACTGAGATATGAGCGTTGAAAGAGAAGAATCCGTCGTGTAAACGACCGGCTAATTGAAACTTTAAACGCGTTTTTCTCAAAATGGCATTTCTGAAGTCAGTGACCAAGATTACTCGAACACTAATGAACCGATCTTCTTGAAATTTTGCAGGCTTATTTAATACATAAAAATGTAGTCTTTAATCGTTCGATTTTTTTTTTCGAAAAAATGGCCGTTTTATAGCCAAAAAACGGCCGTTTTATAGCCAAAAAACGGCCGTTTTTTTCGTTAAAATCGAACCATTAACTTTGACTGTCCTTCGTTTAAATCCTTCGATTAAAGACTAGTTTATACTTATATTTGACTAAATCCATCCGCATTTTTTTTTTCAGTTGATCCACTTCGTCGCAATGTTGTTCACCGCAAACCGTGTATATAAAAACATTATTTCATTGACGGCCATTTGCCACTAAACAATGTAATATTTTTCAATAAAAAAATTACCGAAAGTTCTTCAAGATGTGTTCTTTAAGATGGTATATTGATCGATTAAAAAAGTTTTGTAGTTTTCTTTAAAAAAATTCATGAAAAAGGCCTTTTTTGCGCTACAAGTGGGGGTAAGGCCTTAAATTCCGTACGCACTTCTCTAGGGGCAGGGTGTCAAGTGTACGCCGTGCAACTGTCCCCTGTGTCAACTCTCCCCGTTCAACTGTACGCCTGTTCAACTGTCCCCTGTGTCAACTCTCCCCAAACCCAAGTGTACACCGCAGCTGCCCGCCATTTCCCCGACGCTCGCGTATCCCCACTCTTCAGATTCGAGCCGGGCATTTCTTGCTACCTTTTTGAACTCGCACGGTGTCTCAACTCGCCACGCGTAGTGTGTGCTCAACTTACGTTTCCATACCCGGGAACGAGAAATATACAAGCAAAATGTTTTCACATTTACCGACTACCCGCTCTGTCAGTTCTCTAGTTTATCGACTGATTTTGAATGGAAATTTCACGAGCGGCATTTTCTTATAGCTTTAATCTTTAATAATGCGACGAACATATATGTAGTCTCCTAAAATTTTAATTCTTCCATAATTCGTGGAAAAAAGCGTCATTTTTGAGTACTTGAGAATAACGATAAGCAATACTAAGAGAACTGAAAACTCATATAATAATCGTGTGAAAGAAAAACTGGTGGCCTCGTACAGTTGGACAGATTTTCGTTGCCGTCGAGAGGTGGATTTTCGTTGCGGTTGAAGAGGATGTTTAATATTGTTCTGAATTTCATTTCTTGTGGCTCTTGATGTATTCTTAAAAATCATTGTGCACAGTCTACATTTTATAATCAACTTTTTAATCATCAAAAATATCGATGAAAAAATCATATGCATTTACAAGAAATTAATATCATGAAAAGAGTCCTTTCATTACAGATTGAAACGTCCACATTATTATTACCCATGTTGTTCATATACTTAATGCCAAAGAATAGTGCATGTCGGATATATTTATTATTCATTAATGTGTAACATATCGGCTACTATGTATGAAAAAATTGAATCATCGTATAACATGAATACGCTGTGTTGAAAAGCGCAGAATCATTAAGGGGGGGGGGGGTCAGGATAATTTGCTATAAAAAAAGCATATTTTCGATATTTTTTGTTGAAGACACTGTTTATATATATTTATTTATATAATTAGTATAAAATAAAAGGACATTTGAAGAGTATTCTGTGAAATTTTCGTTAATAATTGTGCAGAAATGAGCCAGTGACAGCAAATCTTCTCAGACGCCACAAAAAAAAAGTTACATTGCGGTGAACTGCATAACTCACCACTGGATTATCCGAAAAAAAAATCCAAGAAGATTGTATTAGTTCGTAAGTTTCTTGAGGTAACGCTGTCGAGTTTTTATTTTTATTTTTTTTGTTTTCAATTTTTATTCACACCTAGAAGACAAAATAGCGAATTAAAATGATGAAAACAAAAACTCGACAGCGTTACCTCAAGAAACTTATTAACTAATACAATCTTCTTGGATTTTTTTTTCTCGGATGGTCCAATGATGAGTTATGCAGTTCACTGCAATTTTTTGGAGGTGTCTGCAAAGATGTGCTGTCAATGGCTCCTTTCCGCATAATTGTTAATGACAATTTTACAGAATTTTCGTCAAATGTCGTTTTATTATATGCTTCTCACAAAAAATAAATATATATCAACTGTGTCGTAAAAAAAAATATCCTAAATATGCTTTTTTCCGCAGGGAAAAAACCTTACCCCCCCCCCCCCCTCCCCCCGGCCCCTTAACACGTCGGGCCACCCTGGCCACTCGAAAAATGGGTATTATTTTCTAAAAGTCACAAACTCAACAGTATAAAACAATATATGTTAATTTTTTAACCTAAGGTAAGAAACAGCTTTGAAAATGCCTCAAATAAATTTTATTTTAAAGTATTATAAGACCAATATTCACCAATATAAGAAACATGAAAAAAAAACAGTTTTTTTTTTCACGTCGCCAAGTAACGAAGTAACTTGGCTCGGATCAGTACAGTAAATACTGAAGCGAAGGAACGGATTAATAGATAAAAGGATCATTGTCGAATTTTTGTCAATACTTGTGGTTTTATTTATTTAACTCTTTAAAATAATGCGCAGCCGTTTCAGATTTTTTTTATGCTACGATTCACATCCTACATATAGGATAAAATAAATATATAGAACTACACTGTAAAAAATGATATGAAATTTACAATACATTTAAGATACAAAAGGAATTGAATTTTACGAACTCAGTAGATGAAATTAAATTTAAGACACTTGTACCGTAAATTTAAAACACGAACATGAAATTCTAATGTGGATATATAATTTAATAGATGCAACATGGAATTTCAAAGACAAGTTTGTAAATTTGTGGGAAATGTTTTGTATTAACCCATGTCTTCAATTGAAAATTACTACAGATGTATAATAAATCAACTATAAAAAACAGAGTATTGAAAATACAAAACAAGTTTGAAATTTATTTACGGCCGCCTGAAAAATATAATACATGTGGAACTGAATTGGAACTGGAAAGTATCGTGATTGTACCCCTATCTGATATTATTTCTCATCGACGCTGATATAAGACAAATCTTTAGGAATATCGATGATATACTTCTCGGAATAATACCATCCAGTACATGAATACTGTGATTCGATTCAGAAATTACCAAGACAAAAGCCATTGAGATTAACAATTGTTTGTCAAAAACAAATCACAGATAAGTTGAATTTAATGTGTTCGTATATTAATATTGAAGAAACATTTTATGATTTTCATAATTGTTGACCCGGATAATATCTCAAAATCACATGAATTTCAAATACATGCGTACAGTGGACAGAGATGGGCGCGCGGTCGGTGTGCGGGCTCGGCGGTCATTGAAGTTAAGCAGCATTGGGCGCGGTCAATACTTGGAGCGGTGACCGTTTGCCCGTGCACTGGTTTGCGCGTCAACCTCTGCGTGGGAAACAGTTTGAGTTTTCTGATGGTAATATAATACAACTGAAACTCAGCCAAATTGGCCGCCTGATCGGCCTAGGTTTTCCGCAGTTTCCCTGGGCCTTCGTGCAAATGCGATATAGTAGTGCATTGGGAAAGAGTGGATGCGGCCAAATACTCTAGGAGGGGGGGGGGGAGAACTCTGGAAGGAATGTTAGGGACTCTGGAAGGATTGTGAATGATATGGAAGGAATAAAGGAGAGGATGGTAAAAGGAGAGGGTGCCTCATACATATATAAAGAAAGAAAAAAATACATACATGCAGTGATTTTCACTGCATTCAAATTTTTATTATTCGTATTCAATATTAATTATGGGATAAAGCTGCGAAAAATCATATAAAGAAGTATCACGAAAGCATCATACAGTATATGAATTTAGTGGTCTTAATTTGATCATTTTTAAAATAAATGTAATACTTAGGATCAATAATTTCAATACACACCCGTATATTGATATTAGCAAGTGGTTCTTGAATTTAATATACACTTGTATATTGATATCAGCAAATGGTTCTTGATTTCAATATACTTGGATGTGATTATTTCTTTACACGTGCATTATTTTTCAAACGCACAAGTATATTAATATTACGGAACTATACTTTCATTTTTCAAAATCGTATCTGAAATTTCATAAGCGGTATCCGCATAAAAACTTCCTACACTTGTATATTAATTTTAATACAGACATTTTTTACAGTGTAAATAAAATTGTAGAACATCTTGCGAAAGATTAAGGTTTAAAAAAAATGTTCCTTGTTTTATTTTTTTTTACTATAATCCACTTGGGGTACAATAACGAATTTGTTTTTATATAATCTTTGGGCACCTTATTAGATTATATAATTTTTTCAAAATGATCGGTTTGGTACGCCACAGTGAACAAAAAAGAAACACACTTTATTCATATATTTTAGTTATATAGATATATAACGAAAATATATCAATAAAGTGTTTCTTTTTTTTTCACTCTGGCGTACCAAACCGATCATTTTGAAAAAATTATATAATCTAACAAGGTGCCCAAAGATTATATGAAAACAAATTCGTTATTGTACCCCAAGTGGATTATAGTAAAAAAAATAAAACAAGGAACATTTTTTTTGAACCTTAATCTTTCACAAGATGTTCTACAATTTTATTTAGTTCTATATATTTATTTTATCCTATATGTAGGATGTGAATCGTAGCATAAAAAAATCTGAAACGGCTGCGCATTATTTTAAAGAGTTAAATAAATAAAACCATAAGTATTGACAAAAATTCGACAATGATCCTTTTATCTATAAATCCGTTCCTTCGCTTCAGTATTTACTGTACTGATCCGAGCCAAGTTACTTCGTTACTTGGCGACGTGAAAAAAAAAACTTTTTTTTTCATGATTCTTATATTGGTGAATATTGGTCTTATAATACTTTAAAATAAAATTTATTTGAGGCATTTTCAAAGCTGTTTCTTACCTTAGGTTAAAAAATTAACATATATTGTTTTATACTGTTGAGTTTGTGACTTTTAGAAAATAATACCCATTTTTCGAGTGGCCAGGGTGGCCCGACGTGTTAAGGGGCCGGGGGGAGGGGGGGTAAGGTTTTTTCCCTGCGGAAAAAAGCATATTTAGGATATTTTTTTTTACCACACAGTTGATATATATTTATTTTTTGTGAGAAGCATATAATAAAACGACATTTGACGAAAATTCTGTAAAATTGTCATTAACAACTATGCGGAAAGGAGCCATTGACAGCACATCTTTGCAGACACCTCCAAAAAATTGCAGTGAACTGCATAACTCATCATTGGATCATCCGAGAAAAAAAAATCCAAGAAGATTGTATTAGTTAATAAGTTTCTTGAGGTAACGCTGTCGAGTTTTTGTTTTCATCATTTTAATTCGCTATTTTGTCTTCGAGGTGTGAATAAAAATTGAAAACAAAAAAAATAAAAATAAAAACTCGACAACGTTACCTCAAGAAACTTACGAACTAATACAATCTTCTTGGATTTTTTTCGGATAATCCAGTGGTGAGTTATGCAGTTCACCGCAATGTAACTTTTTTTTTGTGGCGTCTGAGAAGATTTGCTGTCACTGGCTCATTTCTGCACAATTATTAACGAAAATTTCACAGAATACTCTTCAAATGTCCTTTTATTTTATACTAATTATATAAATAAATATATATAAACAGTGTCTTCAACAAAAAATATCGAAAATATGCTTTTTTTATAGCAAATTATCCTTACCCCCTAATGATTCTGCGCTTTTCAACACAGCGTATTCATGTTATACGATGATTCAATTTTTTCATACATAGTAGCCGATATGTTACACATTAATGAATAATAAATATATCCGACATGCACTGTTCTTTGGCATTAAGTATATGAACAACATGGGTAATAATAATGTGGACGTTTCAATCTGTAATGAAAGGACTCTTTTCATGATATTAATTTCTTGTAAATGCATATGATTTTTTCATCGATATTTTTGATGATTAAAAAGTTGATTATAAAATGTAGACTGTGCACAATGATTTTTAAGAATAAATCAAGAGCCACAAGAAATCAAATTCAGAACAATATTAAACATCAACCGCAACGAAAATCCACCTCTCGACGGCAACGAAAATCTGTCCAACTGTACGAGGCCACCAGTTTTTCTTTCACACGATTATTATATGAGTTTTCAGTTCTCTTAGTATTGCTTATCGTTATTCTCAAGTACTCAAAAATGACGCTTTTTTCCACGAATTATGGAAGAATTAAAATTTTAGGAGACTACATATATGTTCGTCGCATTATTAAAGATTAAAGCTATAAGAAAATGCCGCTCGTGAAATTTCCATTCAAAATCAGTCGATAAACTAGAGAACTGACAGAGCGGGTAGTCGGTAAATGTGAAAACATTTTGCTTGTATATTTCTCGTTCCCGGGTATGGAAACGTAAGTTGAGCACACACTACGCGTGGCGAGTTGAGACACCGTGCGAGTTCAAAAAGGTAGCAAGAAATGCCCGGCTCAGATCTGAAGAGTGGGGATACGCGAGCGTCGGGGAAATGGCGGGCTGCTGCGGTGTACACTTGGGTTTGGGGAGAGTTGACACAGGGGACAGTTGAACAGGCGTACAATTGAACGGGGAGAGTTGACACAGGGGACAGTTGCACGGCGTACACTTGACACCCTGCCTCTCTAGGTATTCTAATGTAGAGTGACGAGAATTTTTGTTTTTTGTTCGAGGTAAGAAATTGTGGATGCTAAATGTCAGGCAGCGGAGCGCCTAAAAAAAGATAACAAAAGAAAATATTCGTAGTCGGCCATTTTGTACATAGAAAAGAATATATATATATTTTCTAACGGCTTGATATTCATACTAAATCGATGTGTAATTAATTTAATGAGTGAATCACTTTTTCATACGAAAAAAAATTGTTAAATTCGCACATGATTTTATACCCGTTACTGTGGCCTAACCCCTCAATACAGTTGAAAGAATCTTTTCAGCGTCTACGACTACGATGTATTGCAATTTTCAACCGACGACAAAAAGCGATTATACGGAGTGTTTTTTTCTTTTTCGTGTAAATCGGGAAAGTGGCGGCGACAGGAGGATCGAACTGTGTGTTACATGAGATGAGAGGTATTTACAGCAAGAAAGAAAGACGACATCGATTGTATACTCGCACGATTTCAACCTTCCGCGCAACGCACGCTTTGAAAATAGAACGAAACAATTCACTATAATACGCCCACGTGCATTTGTGTGCGAACACGCAAAATCGTTTACACAATTGATCGAACATGTGTATACAGGGGGTCCGGTTATGAATGGATAATCCTGCAACTGTCGATACGTTAGACCATGTCCTACTATATGCTGGAATTTCGGTTTAGTAAAAATCCCACGGTTTTCGAGATTTTGGGCTTTGGGTTATTTTTGAAAAAAAAAAAAATCGTTCGCTTTTGTTTTTTCGCATGTCGTTTCTACTAATGATACGAATCGACAATAACTAAGCAACTTTTTAAAGTAATTGGCACGATATGCGTAGTACATTTTTTCACACCACAGGCTATCAAAGTCTGATGTTCGAATTGGTTTGTATGAAAATTATGGATAAGATCTTTTTTTATAAAGTTTCCTCAACATTTAACATGAAAAAGAAGACTTTTCTGGATGAAACAAATAACCAAGAGTATTTTTTTTCAAACCGCGTAAAAAAAAAGTTATCATTTACAGAAACGGCATTCGATAAACCAAAAGCAGATGATTTTTATCTCAAAAACCGTGGGACTTTTACTAAACTAAAATACCAGCATATACACTGAGAAGAAAACCAATTGAATCGAAAAAATATATTGGTTCATTCAAATACATGTCTGATCGCGGAGTGCCACCGATATATGAAATTGTTACAATACTATAAAATATTGGAAAATGTGATTGATTCAAATAACATATTATTTTATTTGAAAATCTCTTCTGTTCTCTGAATATCTACATTAACCTTCAAATAAAATTATATTCTATTGAAATAATTCTATATACAATCCGTAGATGTATGGATGAAATAATTAAGCGGTTGCTACCTTTTTTATTTTGTACAAAAGTATAACCAATAGAATTAATTATTTCTTTACTACATCAAAACGAATATGCCATGAGACGTAAGTTTTTCAATTTGTTTTAAATCTTAAATAAAAAATGAGCATTATAATGATAATCCACGATAATAGGGGAGAAAATATTAGATATCCAATGGAATATCCATGGAAAGAATATCAAATATTCAACCGATAAGAACAGATACACTACACTTTGATCTTAGCCACAGGCCAAGAAGCGATACTCTTTAAAGTTTCTCCGGCGTTTAAGTAGATTTTCGGTTCGCGCTACGCTTACGAGAAACGAGCGCGCGTGCGGCTTCTAGCGGTTACTCCGAGAACTACGGATTTCCTCACACCTATAATTTCGGTGGCGCTCAGCCATGTGGTTGAATTTTTTCAACCAAATACGCGACAAACAAATGTTATCTTCGCCTAATTTTTTAACCAATTCAGACATTTGCTGAATATTTTTAAATCAAAATAAAATATTGATATTTTAACGAATAATGTACTTGAAAATCAATATCCGATGTGGTGAAAAAAATAAAATAACATATTTGCTCAATAGAAATGTTATTTGAACCAAACGAGCGAAATTCAATTTTTCTTGTGTACTCGAAGCAACAATATTCATTTAATGAATTGAAACGCTTATTTTGTTCGTTGCAGAAAACGCACTCAAAACTATATAATTTGTTCGCGATAATTTTTTAGATAGTTTGGATAATACATTGTTCTCGGCTAACAATATATCTTTTGAATGAAAAAAAAACTTTAAATTTTATCATGTTATTAAATCCAATAGCGTTTTGTTTGGACTAATAAATCCGATTATTTACACCAACAATTTTACAATTGAATCAACGAAATTTCATTCAATAACACCAATGATATTGGATCAGCGATTTTTTTTCTCAGTGTAGTGGGACATGATATGACATATCGACAATTGCAGGATTATCCATTCATAACAGGGCACCCTGTATATATACATACATACATATATATATCGGGTGAGGCAACGACTATTAGCAGTAGAAATATTTTCCAACTTATCGAACTCAGGAGAAAACTTTTCCGTTGCATAGTTCGAAGGGGGTGATCGATTGGTGGCTACGAGGTTCATCCAGGTGGAGACACTTCGGAGATTCTAAGGTCACCTCCATTTTTTTAGAGGGGACAATTGTATTTTTTCCAGAATTTCATCATGGACCTAAAAAGAAGTTCACACACCAAACTTTAAGATGATCGATCAAGATGTAGTATTAAAAAATCTAGAAAAAATAAATCTCAATGTTTTCAGCCCGGGATCAATTAAAAAAACGAGGCAGACACTCACTCCTGCAAAGGGTGCTGAAAGTGATAACCATCGCACAAGTGCCGCTTCCGTTGCATTTTTGTGACATGCTCCTCAAATCAAGATCATATCAACTTGCTCTTAATAAGGAAACACTTCGCCGAAAATTTGATTCGGTACTGACAGAAGGAAATTCTGTCGTAGTACTTTGCATTGAAGAGAACACACATTATTATGGAAAATCACCAACTTGACACTGCTTTCCAAAACAAGTTGATAAGATTCTTACAAGCAGCCCACCGATCTGAATGAAACAAAAACCAAAATTCTTCCAATGTGAAGCTATTAAAAATCCACTATAGAATAAGTGAGAAAAAACAATTAAGGGGTGATACGCCTTTCTGTGATGGGTCGTTTCCCCCCTTAAAAACGGTTTTCGGCAGGAGAAAAAAAAATACGTGTCTAATACTGTTCATTGCTTCATCACATATATGTTTCAACGAAATCGAAGGCGGACACGTGAGTGATGTTCCTCGTTAGTCGCGTAGAATGTAAACAAAGCCGACTTACCTGGATTTTCCTTAGTATTAAACTATTGAAACGTCAGTTATAGCCTGTTCGTTCGTATGATCGCAAGCGCTTCATAGCAGTAAGTGATTGCACCGTTTTGTAATCGATTTTAGGCAGCCGCGGATCTAAGGGGGGGGGCAAACCGGGGTACCTGCCCCGGGCGGCAATTTAAGGGGGCGCCAAATTCTTGTGTTTGAAAAAACTTGTTTCACTAAAGCGCCTAACATCCAGGGCGCTTTGGTGAGTTTCAATGGCGTCGTGATCCTAGCTATCGAAAATAAAACTGCTTAGGAGACGAACTTTGATGAGGTATTCCTTCAGGCGTCTTTTGAAAAACTGCTCGTGTTATAGCTCAACAAGTTATTGATCGATCTGGCTGATATTTTGCCAGATTTCTCACTATAAGACTATTAGAAGGATATGCCTAAAGTTTCAAGGTTATCGCGTAAATAAATTACCTTTTCGGGGTAAAAATTGTCGAGAAAATGGTAAAAAATATGAACATTTGATTACAACGCCTACTTAATTTTCAATTTTATATCTTTTAATATTTTTATACGTATATCCTTGCAATAATGTTATAGTGAGAAACCGCTCAAAATTTCAGCCAGATCGATCAATAACTTTTTGAGCTATACCATGAGCAGTTTTTCAAAAGACCCCTAAAGGAATACCTTATAACGCCGTTATTTTGTTTTGTTTGAAAAAGAAAAAAAATGTTTTACCACTTAAAAGTTGTAATAAGATAATGTCAACATTTTTAAATGATACGATTATCTTATCACATTTTTTTCAAAAATCATGAAAAATGACTTATTTTCGGGCGTCTAAAGAGATCTCGCCCCTTAATCTCAAATGCTGGAGGGGAGGGGCGCCAATGTCAAGTTTTTGCCCCGGCTCGGAAAAATCGTAGATCCGGGGATGATTCTAGGCTAAAAACATAAACATTTCTGTTTTAGCGATTGTTTATACTGTCGATCGACCATCTTGAAATTTTGCGTGTGCGCTTATTTTTAGCTTCTTGATAAAATTCTGAAATGAAATAGTTGTCCCAGTAAAAGAAATGGAGGTGACCTTGAAATCTCCGAAGGGCGTCCACCTGGTTGAAACTCGTAGCCACCAGTCGATGACCCCCTTCGAACTATGCAACTTTTGTGAGAAAAATGTTCACCCAAGTCTGCTAGGTTGAAAAATATTTCTACCGCTAATAGCTGTTGACTTACCCGTTATATAGCAAAACGTCAGAAAGAATATATCCGCGGAAATATAACCGCGCAAAAATGTCATCCAATCCCGTCATAACCCTGCACGGAAATATGCCAAAAAGGCACGACCCCTAAGATCCTCAAAGTCAAGTGACAAAACCTCGACCTCCCCAACGACATCCAGGATCATGAATAACATCTTTTTTTTCCCCTCCACGGCCCTGTGATACCGAGAAAAACGAAGATTTCTCGACGTGTGGAAACGTGTAGCGACTTTGTCGCTATTCGCACGCGTCAATCCAAAACTTAACGTCTCGTGAAAGTTTTAACGAAAAAACCAATGTTTACTTTTTTTTTCCTATACCTCTACGTTTTTTTTGTCCCTCAAATTCTTTTTCGCCTACGCAAACGGCAGGCACACATTCCTCGTTTCACTCGCGATTAGGTTGCTCACCTGACGAAGTGAACACGCGACTGCCACGAACCCCCTTGGGTCCTTGCTTCGAGGCTTGTGGCGCCCGCGATTCGAGCAGTAGCAGCCGAGGAGGGTTCGTGTTATAGTTATTCTTGCGATGTCTCGTTTCTCCGCATGCCGCCACATAAAACACCCTATTACACATATATACAGGTATATACGTGTGTGTGTGTGTGTGTGTGTTTGTGTAGTTGCATACACACACATATACGCCCGCACATTGATGCATATCTACGGAGGAAAGTAATTTTGAAGACAATCGAATTCGAGGACCATCCTCGACGTAGCGACTGCCCAAACTCAACATTACGTAGCGTCCAAAGTCTTTCGAATTACTCGTCGATAAACGTAAGCATATTTACATACCGGTCATTTCGAGGACCGTCCTTGAGAGAAAGTCGTCATTGCGTTGGCAAACGAATCAACGATCGTCCTCAAAACAGCCATTTGTGCGGATAGCAGAGGTTACATAAATATTGCGAGTGAAAAAACTCGATGTATACATTTGCATGAAAAAAATTAACATAAAGGTATTTCAAGAACCGTGGCGGGATTAAATCGCCAATTCGTTGAAAAAAAGAATCAAGGGTAGTCCTCGAAACAGCCATATGTGCGGATAGCAGACGTTACATAAATATGGCGAGTAGAAGATAATTCCGTGTATACATTTATAAGAAGAATATTCATCTATTTATATTCATTCATTCATTCATTTATATGAAGAATATTCATCACTTCATATAAATGTATAATTCATATAAAAAAACGCGTTTGAAGTTTATGCTATGAAAAACTCTTACCTAAACTCAATCGGCAATTCCTGCACCGTACAAAATCCCTTCTGATTGCTCATCATCGTCGATTTCTTCAAGTCTGGCTTGCTTTCGATTTTTTTACATTCTCAAAGTGGGCTTGCCCCTTAATCAGAAATTCCGTACGTAATTTCGAGTGAAAATTGTTGAAATTATTTGTCACGCCAATTGGAAAAAAGCGTCTAAAGTTTTAGGTACTCTATGGCCGTGCCAGAGGTGGGCCTACGTTGTACGTTCTAAGTCGGGGAAAAAAAATATTCTTATGATAATAAAGCACCGTTTTAGCGAGAAAAAAAATCGATTTTTTGAAAATTCTACTGTGGCCTTACCCCTTAAAGATATTTCAAGGACCGTCGGAGGTTAAAATCGTCATTGCGTTGAAAAGAAAATCAAGAAGGGTCCTCAAAGCAGCCATATGTGCCTATAACCAACGTTACATAAATATGGCGAGTAAAAAGTAATTCCATGTATACACTTGCATGAAGAATATTCACCTCCAGGTATTTCAAGGACCGTGCCTAGACGTAAATCGTCATTTCGTTGAAAAAAAAATGAACGGCCGTCCTCGAAACAGCCATACAAGCCGATAGCCAACGTTACGTAAATTCAACGGGGTAAACAAAAATTTCATGTATGTATAGCCAACAGCCCGTGTATGTACAACGCCTATGTACAGTTGCATAATGTGCGGGGTCGTAGAATACTCGACATCGTGGAAGCTATCAGATGCCTATCGCTTTTGTTGGCTCGCGACTACATAGCTATGTATGAGTTTCGACTTTCGGGCACACAGTCCACGCAACGATGAAAACGAAATATAAGGCACACGCCACCCTTCAAGGCAGATACGTACGTATGGAAAGTTCGGTACTAATTTGGAACAGTCGATAAATTTAAAACCCTCGCCCCTATAGACTTTCTCACACGGTCAATTGAACGCAAGTATGCCACCTGCTGAGACTTGACACGAGAGCGATGAAAGTGTAACGACGATATGTGCTTTCGGTCTATTTATAGGGCAGCGGGATACGCGCTGTGTGCGGTCTTTTTCACTCGTCCGCACACAATCGAGGCAATCCTCTCGTCAGAAAGATCACGTGCTCGTTCGTGGAAATTACACTATTTTGTAGAGGTTGTAGGAAATGGGATTTGTAATATTTAAGGTAGTTCCTCTGCGAAAATCTCAACCAAAAGTTTACATACCATGTTCATGTTGAAAAGATTGTGAATTCGTTTAATTAGTAATAAGTAACATTGAAAACTACGCAATATTGACTTGGTACTAGTAGATAATACGATGGATAACATTTATTACCGTAAAATATATTTTATATTGTGTTTTTGATCTACCATTGCCAGTAGACTTTTTGCCGGGACTGTCCAGGCTTTGCCCCAATTGTTTTTTTTCCAGGCTCTGCCAGGCTTTGCACCAAAATTGTGAAGGCTTCTCATGGTTATATCTTGGAAACTAGATGGTGAATCATTCTCATTTTTTTCACATTATTCGTGATATCTTACTCTAGCTTATCCTCGTTTTTCATCAATTTCTTAATTTTAGTTTTGACGGTAGAATTAATGATGCTCTGTTTGCCTATCATAACGCATTTGTTACGTGTAAACCGAGCCAACTTTAAGTGTAAATATCTCAGGTTTGGGGTGGTCAAACTTATTCAAATTGCACAGATGTTTGGACAATGTATTAAATAACATATATGTCAAATTTCAACGATTGCTTAATTCAACTCTTCTGTGGAGGTACTACCTTAAGATACGAAGTTTTTGAGGCACGGTTGATAGGCACTGTCTGGAATTTATGGAAGTTGGGGCGGTCCAATTGAGTCAAATGACGGTTTACGATTTTTTTTCTCAATTAACCTCAAAAAAATCAAACGAGGTATAGATTTATTCTGTCGATGCTAATTTTTCATAAAATATAGACCTAAAGAGCAAAATTATGCATTTTTATACTTCTATTACGTGAATAAGAAAAAGTTTTGTGATACTACTAACTTGAAAAAGTGTAATATTATCGATGATTATTATGAAAACGCTGCGTCAGTGAATGTTTTATAGAACTTAGAATGAAATTTTAAGGCCTTAGGCCACAGTAACGGGTATAAAATCATGTGCGAATTTAACAACTTTTTTTCGCATGAAAAAGTGATTCACTCATAAAATTAATTACACATCTATTTACTATGAATATAAAGCTGTTAGAAAATATATATATTTTTTTCGATTTACAAAATGGCCGACTACTCGAAACTTCTCGAAACAGCTTTTTTCCAATTGGTGTGAGAAATAACTTCAACAATTTTCACTCGATTTACTTCAAATTAAAAATTTATGTTCCTAATTGCATTTCGCAGAGAAATACGTACGGAATATCTGATTAATCGAAAACTTTTCATTTTATGAGCAGTTTATCTCATATGCATCGTTATGAGCAGTTATAACGAAATTTTTCAATGAAAATCCATTTCTTAAGTTCAAAGATCTACAACTTTTAAATAAAAAAATATTTTTTAAATTCCGCCCGTACTTCTCTAGGTATTCTAATGTAGATTAACGAGAATTTTTGTTTTCTGTTGTAGGTAAAAAATTGTTGATGCTAAATGTCCCGCCGCTTAGCGCCTAAAAAAAGATTTTAAAAAATATTAGTAGTCGGCCATTTTGTACATCGAAAAAAAAAATTCTGACAGCATGATATTCATACTAAATAGATGTGGGTAAATATTTACAAGTGGGGCTTCAGCCCTAATCGGCTCGAAAAAAATTGTCACGTGTTCGGGGCTATTCTGCAGTATGCAAATATGTTATTTGTGATGGGGGAGGGGTTTTTTATTAAGAAAAAAAAATATTTCCGGAAAATATTCGAACTTTTAAATTCCTTTGTTTGGGTTTGTTTGGGTTATGAAATAAGGGTTGAAATTGTCTTCCTCCGACGTAAATATTATAAACAAAGTGCCCTAAAATACATCGACTCGGTACAAAATTTCTAAACCCCCTTTCTAGCTGGAGCCCCACTTGCAAATATTTCCCTATATGTATAATTCATTTTACGAGTGAAGCACTTTTTCATACGAAAAAAATGGTTAAATTCACACATGATTTTGTACCTGTTACTATAGCCTTAAGTCATTTATAATTATGTCTATTTCTATTTATGTCACGAGATTATTTATCATTAAGATTAATCAATATTAAGTGTTGCCCAACTACGGCAACTTCGCGGACATTGAGGTTATGGCATCATAAGCTCTTCAGCCGCCAGCCAAGTTCCGTGATCTTTTATCAAACCTTGTGGTTCAATATTGAGTATATATGGTTTACGATGGGCATGATGGGTTTTTTCTTTTCCAAATATTTACAAAGGTTTAGTTTGCGTCAATCCGTTGTTAGAAATAGTTTAAGTTGGTGCTAAATGGCAAAAAATCACATCACCGCACGTAAAATTACATACATTGAACTATTTTTTATTTCTGAACTTTCGTGATGGATTTTTTTAAATCGCAAAGCAAATAAACTCACCAGGAAAGGTTGCGAGGTCGATCTCTCCGATTTCGATTAAATTTGGCATACTTGTAGACTGGGTAACAATAGGCGACACGTATTTTTTTTTATGTCTGCGGAACTCGATTTTTACGGGGCGTAACGCACCTTCGAAAATAGGAGTGTTTTTCGTTTTTCGTCGATGGAAACAATGGCGTTGAATCGCACGATCTTAGTGGCCAATTCACATCGCCGCGGCGCGAACAACACCGCCATGAAACTTCGTCTGCGATAACTGCATTGTTTCGCCCGCAGTGTGGAAGGTTGCGCCGCCTTGTTGAAAAAATATGTCTTGCAAGTCCATAAACATGTCCACACATAACCTCCATATTTGTACCTTACATTAAAATAAAAATATTCGTACTTTTGAAATAAATAATACGTTTTATTAATATATTAAAATATCAGATCATTGTGAGACACCCTTTATCTTTAAAAATTTTTTTCACAAGACTTAGTACCAAAGTGGCGGCGCTGAAGCTGGATAAAGCGAGTCACTTTTGTCTGACATTGTCCTGCGATGTTTTGAAGTTTTGCATTATTCAAATTTCAGTTTTTTAAAATCATTTCAGGCTGTAAAGATCACTCAAACGTTTTTACGTATCCCTATTAGAAATTTACGCCCTGAATATGCAGTAAAAAAGACTTTAGATAATGATCAAAATAAAGAAACAAAAAATTAAGATAATAAATCGTCGAGTGGACACAGATTGACTTGAAGTTCCTTTCGAAGCCTTCCAACAACTTTTCACATCGAAGTAACGTAGGGAATTTTTCATACTTTGAAAGACATTTCCGAAAAAAAAATTCTTTCGGCAATATTCGTTTGCCAAACACGCACGATTTAAGGAAAAATGTATATTTCTCGATCTTTCTATGTACCTACTTCGGAGGCGAATCCCATCTAGAACTCAACTTATTTTCAATATTTCATTCCCGGTAAAAAAAATGGATAAACTCTTGTGCTGGAATAACTGTCTTATTATTACAAATAAATTTCAGCCGCGTGATTAATCGTGCCATACGCAAATAGTATCACTCGACTCGCGATATTGGTGTATTATTGAATTGAGAGATTATTTTTATTCGTTCGCTCTCGCAGCGTTATCGTTTCGCGTGTTGAAAAAACGTTGGGTTGCGTTGGCTGCTGGACAAACGAGAAGACGGAAAGACTACGACAATTTGTGTACGAAATCGGGCGGATTGAGTTGTTTTTCGTTTACGTATCGTCGATATCTGTTCTTCGAGCAAATAAAAAAACATTTGACGCGCGAATCGCGCAGGCGCGCTCGTGTCTCGCTGCGAATCGGCGATATACATATATACACATGATAGATGTGCGCAGCACACACGTTGCTTAGCCGGTAAAGCGAGACGTGCGTGAAAGTCGCACCGTTAAAATCGCGCTGAACATATTCTCGCCTACCCGGGACACAATGTCTCGGCTAATATTTATCTTTTTGCTATGCGCTTTCTATGGAAGGGCATCGGCGTCCATCGATACGGTGACCGACCACGAGCTTCTTGAGTACATCCAGAACGAGCCGTACGTCGCTGTGCTTTTCGGTAAGTAAATACTCGAACACTTTTGAGGTTATAAACGAACGAGCGCGAGCCATACGGCCGGTTGACTTCGATACGTGGCAAATGAAAATTTATCTTTTTCAACGTGACACCCGGCATATGTTTCACTTGTTCATCATTCATTAGCCCTTGTTTTGCCTAGGCATTCCATTGGCTGGGATAAATCCTTCGCCATCTCAAATTGAACAATTTTTCTTTACTTTTATCCGTAATAAGATAGCGTTATGCGATCTTAAGATCCTATTTACATTCAAAATGATCGGGTTCGAATTATGCAAATCGATGTATCATACGATTAACAATTATTGCAATCGTATTATCGGAGTTCACGATGGTGACGTTTATTGCGTTGAAATGCGACGGGAATTCGTTATTTAGAACTGCCTCAACTTTAAGGGCATGTACAAGGTCGACATAACCTCGCAATATCAGACCCTGGTGAATTCATTGACGCAGAGCTTGACGATTTTGTTTGGCCCGAATAATCGCAGCTGTCTTTCTCCCAGTCATACAGCGCTCGTTTTGCCTTGGGATGTACAACGTCAACATAAGCTCACAAATTCTTTAAGGGGCTCCATCTACCTAGAACCGAAAAAAATGCCAAATTCCCAAAAAAAATTCTGGGAAATGGTTGGTGAAAACGGAACGCTTTTTTCAACACAAAGTTACATATATTGAGACCCTTTAAAAAAATCGCCCTAAAATACAGAAAAACAACAAAAACATGGCTGCCGGCAGATTATTTTTTTTTCGTGACGCTTGGCGGTACACACTCCGCCAACCCTTCAACTTATATGATCTATCTGAAATCTAAAAACCAGATGGGTTTTTCAAGTTGACGATCGTCGATTTTTAAAATCATTTTTTTTAACAATGTGGCGACGTATTTAAACTCAAGCATATAAAATTTGTTAAAAGTGTAGTCATTTCTACGTAACTATTAAAAAATGAAGATCTCTTTTTAAAAAGTGAGATCGCCAATGACCTTCACATGTTTTTCATTGTATATCTGTGAATTTGGAAACAATTTATCAACTGTATCTCACGATATCGCGCCTACCGACTTTGAAAACAGTGTTATGAGAAAAGCGCCTTTAAAGTTTGAAGTATGGTGCTGCTTCTACTCCCCCGCCGGACTGTTAGAAGCTGTAGCTCGTTTAATTTAAAAAATATTTCTATACAATTTTCAGGGAATATAGTTAAATGGTAATACTATCGAATGAAAGTATTTTTGTAAAAAGCATTTTTTTAACCCACCTAGGTAGATGTAGCCTACTAAGAGAGTTTTCTCTTAGATGGTTAGCTCTTTGTAGGGAAACAGAGCGTCAGGCTTCGAATTTTTTTCTTTCCTACCAATATCGTTCACTTCTAAGGAACGTCAGTTCGAAAATTCCAGCTTCAACCCGAACAAACCCAGGGAAACGTTTTACGTTGTTAAAGATCTGAGAGGAGAGTCCACAAAAAGAGTATGCAAACTGCAACGCCATAATGCAACTTCTCTCCCGAAAAAAATTGTACCACGAATTTCATTGCGAAGTCAAAAATTGAAAATCTTTTGCAAACGAGAGACAAAAAATATTGCGTCAATCAAAACTGGGAAAACTCAGGGAATTTCGTTCTTCTTGGAATAATCAGGGAAAAGTCAGGGAATTTCGGAAATTTTCACAAAATTTACTTTGCAAGAATTATGAAACATGAAACCATTTTGACAAAAAACTGAACAGTATGAAAATAAATATTTTTGCATGTTTTTAATATTCATATTATTCTTCATTGTATACAAAAAAAGTTATGTCAGTGCCAAACATTGAAAAGTTAAAAAACTAAAAACTAATTTACTGTGAAGCCTTATATATTTGCATTCAACCTGTCGATACACAACAATATCATCATTATTATAGATAAGTGTTTATATTTATTTTTTTATTTATTATCACTGGCATACAAATTTGTCTATAATAAAGAACAGGTTCTGTATTTGTTTTTAGCGTATTTCTTTTTATTTTACAATGTTTAATTTTTTTTTGGTATTTTAGTTTTTAACATTTCCATATTTGCGATCTTAAAAAAATTATGTTATCCAGTTCAACATGATTTTTCAATAGAAGGATCGGATCGAATTTCATTTGTTTTTTCAAGCTGGTTAAAAATGTTGTTTTTTTTTTTTTTTTACAAAAATGATTCATTACTATTTCTACGTATATAATTTTTCCCGTATAGTTTGTAACGTTTGCAAATACTAGTATGGTTGAAACGAGACTTGTGTTCTTTAACATAATAAAATATATATTCAACGAAAACCAAGTGTTCTTTATTTTACCGTAATCTGGCTCATTTGCAAAACCTGGAATTTTTGGAAAACCTGGAAAATTCACGATATTTCTGAGTCAATAATGCGTAACAAACCTGTTTTAGAAAATTTGCGACGCGACCCACTCTGTATTTAATTCCCGAGTGTGGCGATGGTTATAATGTTGGCAAGGTTCTAATTAATTAATATTCCCGCTAAACAGCCAAGAGAGACTGCAAGGTGTGCGATGACTACGAGAGGGAATTGGTCAACGTGCGCGAGGACTTGGTCGTATCGCTGTCCGCGTGGGTCATCAAGGCGGTCGACAGTCAAATGTTGAAGCTCTACAGTCCCAGCAAAGAGCCGGCGCTCGTCTTCTTCAGGAATGGCATTCCGCTCCTGTACGACGGTAAATTTTCGTGGCTTTTCTCTCCAACGTGAACGAATGAAAATGCGAAGAAGCAGAAAACAGCCATAGAATATCCTGCTTCCAGGGCCGATCAACGACGAAGAGATTTACAATACTTTTATGGAGAACAAAGAGCCGGTAGTCAAAGAACTGACGGACGATAACTTTGAGCATCTGACGCAGGCCAGCAGCGGAGCTACGACCGGCGATTGGTTCGTCATGTTGTGAGTATCGTTCCATCATCCGCACTCGTTCTTCATATTTTGACGAGCTGCGAGTTCTCGCCGCAGAAAATGACCGAAATATATCGAAGAGAAAACAACAGCCTCGTGAAACCTTTCAAGGGCATACGAGGGAACGTTGAAACAATTCAAGAACGAAATAAAACAAAAAAACGATGAATATTTCAGTTACAGCACGGATTGCGTCGAGTGCCAACGCATGGGAGCCCTTTGGGAGTCGGTAGGCGCCAAGCTGAAGCAGCGAGTCAACGTGGCCCGCGTGAACAGACACACGACGGGCGCTTCCACAGCCAGAAGATTCCACGTCTTCGACGTACCTGAGTTCATTCTGTACGTCAAGGCGATTAAGACGCTACATCTACCTAGAGGCCCGACAAAAAATTAGCCAAATTCCGATTTTTTTTCACTGGAAAACGGTTGGTGAGAAAGAAACGCATTTTTCTTACCACAAAGGTATATATATATTGAGAGCCTTTAAAAAAATCACGAAAACGTACAGACAAACAACAAGGGAGATGACATTTTTGTTCCGCGACGTTTGGCTGAAAACTAAAAACCAGACGGCTTATTAAAGTTAAGGCGGGATATACATTTAGACAGGAAAAAAATAAGCAATATTGGGGAATTTTTTGAACTAAGAAATAACTATTCTACAATTATCAAACTTTAGGTATACTTTAATAGTATATTTAAGTATAAAAAATAATTTTTTTTAATTCATCAGCAAAATGGCGGAGCTGTGGCAGAGTGTTACAGCAAGATCGCCGCGGGAGTTGCGAATCGGCGCGCAGTCTAGTTTCCCGTAGACTTTGATTTCCAAAAAAAGTTCAAACACTTTTTTAGTTAGAACATGTATAGTTTCCATGGGACGGTAACTAAAACGAAGAAAATGCAAATTTAAGAAAATAGCACGCATTTACAAAAAAAAATCAACATTTCTGTAAAATGTGGATTTAAAAAGTCGTTTTTTTTCAATTTTTCAAAAACAATTCCCGTCAAGTAGAAGGTAGCAATGTAATCAATATTTCTACCAAGTTTCAACTCAATCGGCTTAATAGTTCTTGAGTAACCCTGCACGCCAATTTCGATAATGCAGTTTTGAGAAAAACGCGTTTGAAGTTCACGCCCGCTCCGAATCCGAGCGGTGAGGCACAGCGTTTACGGGCTGTAACGTTTGAAGTTTTTCGAATTTCGCTTTGATACTTTGGGAAAATATTCTACATATATAGTTCTATCGTTTAAGGGGTTAGGCCACTCTAGACGCCGAAAAAGTAGGCTTTTTGGGAATTTTTTTCCAGAAAAACTACAAAATAAATCGAGATTACAAAAAAGGGTGTTTATCATACATATATACAATAAGTGTATACAATAATTTTTTTACAATACTTTACAATACTGTATACAATAATTTTTTTGAAGCGATTAATTTAAAAATGGCGGTTGCGCAGCGTTTATCTCAAAACTGAATTTTTTAAATTGCCCGGAAACATAACTCAGACAATTTTCAACCGATTCACTTGAAATGTTGAATATATTTTGAAAAATACATTGTCTATGGAAGTACGTAGGATTTTTTTTATATTGCATAGTTCATTTGTTCTTAACAATTATCCGACGAAATTTTTCACTTTCCAAAAATTTGCCTAAAAAATCGTCAGATAATTGTCAATGACAAACGAACTATGCAATATAAACAAAAAATCTTACGTACTTCCATAGACAATGTATTTTTCAAGATATATTCAACATTTCAAGTGAATAGGTTGAAAATTGTCTGAGTTATGTTTCCGGCCATCTTAAAAAATGCAGTTTTGAGATCAACGCTGCACAGCCGCCATTTTGAAATGAATCCCTTTAAAGAATTATTGTATACAGTCACTGATATGTATGATAAACACCCTTTTTTGTAATCTCGATTTATTTTGTAGTTTTTCTGAAAAAAAAATCCCCAAAAAGCCTATTTTTTCGGCCTCTAGAGTGGCCTAAGGCCTAATGAGAAAAAAAGAAATCGATTTTTTGATCGTTGTAATTGTATATCCCGCGTTAACAATAAATACGACGCCATGATGCAACTTCTATCCGAACAAAAATGTTGCACCGTAAATTACTTTGAGAAGTGAAAAATTGAAAATCTTTTCCAAATGAGATAAACTTGCAAATATTTTGCCATTGACGATAGTCGCTTGTAAAATCATTCTTTTAACAAAGTGGCGACGAATTGAAACTCGAGCATACAAAATCGATGAAAAACAAAGTCGTAATTTGTACGTAACTATTAAAAACTTAAGATCGATTTTAAAAAATGTGACGTCGTCAACGACCTTTAAATGTTTCTCGTCGCATCTCCCGTAAACTTAGAAACAACCCGTCAATTGGTTCTCGAGATATGTCCACCGACTTTGAAAATACAATCATCTGCGGGCGGCCATATTTTTCTGTATTTTTCGGTATTTTTTTTTCCAAGGCTCAATGTACCTTTGTGTTTTAAAAAAATGCTTTTTTTTCACCAACCGCGTTCACCAGAAGAAAAATTTCCAATTCGGCAATTTTTTTTCGGGCCCCCTATGTAGATGTAGCCCCTTGAAAGTCCATCATATTCGCGGCGCATGATGAAATTGATATTTTACATTTAGTTTTCCGAATTTGTGATTTCAGATTCAGGCAGGGTAAAATGTATCGATATCAGATACAAAAGTACAGTATCAACGCGTTCGTATCGTTCGCCAAGGACTGGTGGAAGAACGCTCACGGCGAAAAGGTCCCAGTGCCGCAGAGTCCGTTGTAAGTGTCGCACGAAAATTTCATCCGCTTTGCAAAGGCTTGTTTTTTTACGTTCGGCGAAAAGAAGGGAAGAAAAAAAGACAAACGAAATGAAATTTTGATCGAGCGATAAGGGTGAAAGTTCGTGTATTTTTTGTCGAACGAAAGTATTGAACAGCGTGTCTGAACATAGTCTGTATTTTTGTTTTCGCATGCGCAGCGACGATTTGACGCAAATGTGCGTGAACGTCCTCCGGGAGAATCCTTGGGTGATGAAACTTGGAAGCATAACGATCTGCGTATTGGTGATAGTGTCGGTCGTGTCGAAGCTCCGACGCAAAGCCGATGCCGCTCCGCTCAAGAAGGATTAAATCTAAGAACAAGCCAGTTGATTCTTTCCACGCCGACACGAGAAGAACGGAATGAACATCGTGTAACGACCGGGTCCAGGCGATCCGGCCAGCTCACAATATCTACGATTACTTTCGTATCCAACGAAAGTTCGAACGAATCCGCGTCGATCTCGAAACAGAGATTTCAACAATCAAACGACACTCAAGTTTGCGTCGTTGGAATGAATCGGAAATTCAATTTTTTTTGCATCCCGTTAATCCTTTTTGGCCTATCCGGGTTAGGGAAAGTCACTACAACTTTTTCTTAACTTCAATTATGCCAAAATCGTCTTCCGATTCCGGGATAACTGAAAACAAAGAAGTCAAAAGAGAATTTCATTTCTCTCTTCAGTTTTCGATAAGATGTTAAAGTTTGCATCGGTGATACGAGTGAAAAATGATTTTTTCTCGAAACGCCAAATTTACCAGTTGGCAAATTTCGACTGCGGAAAAGACTCGAACATTTGTTTAAGATGCGCATTCAAATATTCGCGACCCAAAATCGTAGATTTACGATAATTAAAATAAATAGAAAGATTGTACAAAATTTTTGTCGCGTTCCGACGACGCATACCTCACCATTTTTGCCGATGTGTCCGAAAAAAGGATTAACCCTTTGCACTCGAGGGCTGACTCGCTCGGCACTTTCTATCCGAGCGAAAAGACGCCTCCAGTGCAAAGGGTTAACAGTTTCTTTGCGGACAAAAAGGCATCGGTCCGGGAGACCCATGTCTGTACCCAAAGGGTAAAAAACGTTGCGGCATGTATATATGTAAACACACGCACACGCATACACGCAGTTTTAAATAGCTGAGATTCAACCTTTGGACAAGTACAATCTGCGATGTATCGGCATGCATTCCATTCTCTTATATGGCCAAGTTACGTTACGAGCGTTTTTCTTTTACAATTTCGCGACGAATGTTCCTCTCTTTGTTTTCTATCTGTGACGTACACTTTTACAGGATGAATTTTGCATCGTTGGAATGCAACGAATGTTCTTTTTTTATTTTTTTATTTCCTCATTTTCATTATGATCCAAAGTCTTTTCTTACACGTTTACGCTGAAGATCTCCAATAAGGATCTCGAAAATCGTTCGAGTGATTTTCGCGGGCTTAAAGTGCCAAAAATAATTTTTTTACGTAACTTTCGTTGCGTTCCAACGATGCAAACTTCGATATCACACTTTTATACAATACGCACGACTCGGAGTTCCTTTGTTACTGAGACATTTTATCAATCGGATTTGTTCCGTATAGAATAAAATAGCTGGGACTTATTGAACGTTGTTTATTATCCTCGGAGCAAATAATCCATAGATCGACGTTGCGAGGAGCGTCGCATTGGCAAACGCTCGGTGCAAAGGATAAAATAATGAAGTTTGCAACGTTAGAATGCAACGAAAATTCATTTTTCTTCTATTGTTCACATTTTTTTGCCGATTTAGGTCGCGAAACTGAATCGGTTTTTCCGATCATTAGAGATCCACTACCGTACAAGGCCGTATTTTGTGGGGGCATGAGGGCCCTTCTGAATCATTGGTAAATTACAATGGCGGTTAACAAAAATAAGTCGCAATCAATTATTATACCAACCGAGAAAATGGAATAAAAAATTTCGCGCAAATTTAGTAGTTTTGGACATTTTATCATTTTCTCTAGTCGCGGCTACGAAAATTCTGCTAGTCACATTTTTCTCACTTTTATCATGAATGTTTTCTTTGACCCTTTCTTGACCAACTGAGTCATTTTGACCCGGACGAATATGAAATAAAACGCTCACTTTCGTAAAACTAAAAGCTTTTAATAATTGTTTACAATTCAATTGTATACTTTCCGAATTTGAATTATGCAGACATATTGACAAATGTTTAGTGTAGCCGGGATTTTTTTTCAATAAAAACTGATAAAAGGGTTGTTAAGAGCATGTACAAGGTCAACATAACCTCACAAATTTTCCAACCCAATTTTCTCATAGATGGTTATATTTTTTTCGGAAAAGCAAAGCATTAGGCTCTGGAGAATTTTCTGACGCAGAACTTCATGATTTCCTTTTGCCCTAAATATTATTCATCTCTGAGGAATCTCTGTTTGAAAGTTTCAGCTATCTCTCTCGCACTCATATGCCACGTGGTACATTTTCCACTTCGCCTTAAGGGCAGGTGGATAAAGTACTATCCGGGACAAATTGTCCCAGTGTGTCAAAGCCGTGGCCAAATATAAGTGTGCGAAGGGTTGAACGTTCGGTGATCCCTAATTTGGTCATTCTTTAGATGAGTGACTTTTCCGAAAAATGAGGCTAACTTTTTGTTGTGCTATTTTCTCATTTATTGGTTTATAAATGATGATATTCAGTCGGGGGAAGCTGAAATTTTGCATTAACAATTTTTACGCGCCAAAATTCGAATTTGAGTTTCGAATTTTTCAAAAACTTCTGTATCAAAATCCTCACATCGGAGGGGGTTGGGTTTGTTTGTATCCAGGAAGGCTATAAATCCCTCCACCCTCCACCCCCAATATAAGCGTCGAAATGTTCGCAAATGCCCTATTTTATCACGTGTTTCCGCGAACTTCAAAACCCCATAATTTCTTATGGGGGAGGGAGTTGGGTGAATTTCAACTTCCCTCGACTGAATATCATTAATAACCCAATAAATGAGAAAATAGTAAAAAAGAATTTTAGGTTCATTTTTCCGAAAAGTCACCTATCTAAAGAATTAGTCACTTAGTGAATAAATTGCTAGGAAGAAATGCGGCTAGCGTGACGTCCATAAAACGCCGTATAAATGAGACCATTTTTGGAGTCGTAATTTTTCTTTAAAAGTTCAGTAATTTGGCTTGAAACTTTATCAGTATACTGGCATGTATTTTTACTCGATTATAGACGAAAATCACATGATTGTTAAATATTCGGTTTCGTAAAAGGAATACGTTAATGGATAGAAAACTATTTCTTCTACTAAAAATAAAGAAATGAAGAAAATAAGATTTTTCGTTGCATTCCACCCTTGCAAACATCCACGCCATATAATAAAGCTAAAAGGATCACAATGCAAATTCATAGTAACTCAAGTGTCTTTTCCTTCCTATTGCATCCGTGTGCTGCTACAAGGCGTGAACAAGGCGCTTGAAGAAATACGTGCAGGACAAGTTAGCGTGATCGCTGCAAAAACGTTAATTCTTTCATTTCGACCGTTATCCAATCTTTATAAAATCTTTTCCAGCCGTTTCAGGTCACAGATCTGAGGTTCTTAAGAAACGTTTGACTAACAATTGCTCAAAACTGAAAAAAAAACGAAGTCGGTCAATCGAAGGAAAATTTTCACAGCGCTTCAACGACGCAACATTCGAGAGATCAGGCGCGGAGATAGTTCCCGCGAATATCTTAGGCGCAGGGGCTCAAGCGCTCTAGACGTTTTCGACGGAAACGTTTATTCTGAAGACTGTAGATGGATTGGAGAGGGCGGCTCTGATGCCGGCCTCGAACTTGCTCTGTATAGACGAGAATTCCATCATGTTACTGGGCTTTGAGTCCATCCAGAAAGCGTCGAACTCGTAAAAAAGATAGCTGTACAATTGATGAAAGGCACGTAAGCTGGGCAACGTCTTGGATGCGTTGTAGATGTGAGTTTTAGCAGCGCCGTCGCGCAGCAGTCTCAGCGTCATGCTGGTAATATTTATTCCCACAATGGCGAAGGCGTAGCCGTAACGAGGATGCGACGAGTGCTGGAGGGAACGTTGCGCCGCGACGGGATACTCTTGAGCGTAATAGACTAGATTCCTCAATCCTAAGATACCCATACCGCGAAAATCGGTCTTGGGATCGTCGCCTTGAAAGCCGATGTCCTGCCACTGTTTGGTGACGCGAGATTCGAGCGGCTCGCTCGGTCTTAGCAGGCTCCACAGTCGCAGGAGAGTTCCCTCGTGGCTCGCGTCCTCCGAGTCGTAACATTGCTTTCTCGCGTCTTCGCACTCCGCTACCAGTTGACTGTAGCCCCAAATCAACTCGACGCACTTGCCGAAGGATCTCGCAAAGTCCGGATGCGCCAACGGCTTGATCCTCTTGGCGAACAGAACGGTTCTTATTGCATCCTCGAGTACGCCGCGCTCCGTCTTTGTGTTTATTTCTCTATTGGCTGCCATCTCGTCCAGACGCGCCACCAGAAGCTTTATCTCCGGATTGCGCGACTCCCTCAGGGACTTCTCCACCTCGAGGGTTCTCGGCGCGCCGGACGCTCTGCCGTAACAAATTCTTTGGAGTTCACACATGCGAGTTGTACGATGGAGGAACCATTTAACGAGCGGCCTCAAGTACCAGCAAATCAACGACCATACGTAACGAAACATGATTTATTCGCAATTGAAAATTCTTACTCGCGCGCACGGATGTTTCGAAGTTTACGCCTCGCGCGAGGCGATTGCGAGGCTCTTCGTCGTGCGACTCGCGTATACGAGGGCTCAACGGATTCGTCTTCTTTCAGGGACTTTGGCTCTTGCGTTCTCCGATGGGACGCATCGCGGTAAATACTCTCTTCGGGATACACGCAACATTGAGGTTAGAAGCGTTTCCGAGAGTCGTGAGAGTTTCGAATGTTGTTACGTACGACGGGGAGATCTTGATGGAACGATTTTACGATGCTTTTTTTCTCTGTTTCGGTGCAAGATACAACGGTACTTACAATTGTTTTGGTATAGCGCACGTATCACGGGGGACGCCGTTTCTGTGGAAACTCGACGAATATCGATCGTTCGCGGGTAATTGCAGGCAGGCAAACTGACAGCTGGGGGCCCGGTGTGACGGAACACTTCTCGGTTCGGAGGTTATGACGGACCGCGAATCCTCGTATTCGTGTTTCTTTTTTATTTCACGTTATCGGCAAGGTGCGAAATATTTTGCGCTTGAAATTCTTTCTTCTCGGGGTATACTCGTTTGATAATTTTCTTTCGAACATTTGTCACTGTGTTGAATCGGAACATTGGCTCATCGCTCCGGCCTCATCTCGGCTGTGCACGCGCTGAACGAGACGCGCGGACGGACCGCTCGATCGAAGCCTTCGTCCCTCGCGCCCCTAACTGCAACGATAGTACCAGCCAGGGCGCACAGACAATCATGCATTTCTATCGGGATTTATATATCAGATTCCGTAACGCGCGATTTGCCAGCATCGCGACGGAATTCTTATTCGCCAATGAGAAGAAATATTAGGTGTACATTTTTGTAAGAGAAAATTATGCTTTTGCGTAGAACCAACTAATTGGAAAGCCGAACGAGCGAATTTCAAGAACTTAGGACGGTAAAATCATTTAAACTGCAATCATGTAGTGAATCGTTGGTTTATTTTCCATAAATAACTTCATAATTTCAGACATCTTTAAGGGGTTATGGCTAGTTGTAATGGTCGAAAACAGTTAATTTTTGGGATTTTTTTTCTTAGGAAACCGTGATGATAAATTTCTACAATATTAGGTTTTTGAGAAATTATCATGTAGATAGATAGATTTTAGTTTCCTCATGTACAACTTTCGCTTCTTTACATTCACCCAACTCTCGCCTTATGTATCTATCCTTATATCTAAAAAAACACGCCCAATCCTTATAACTAACAATAAAGAAAAAAAAGACAGTATATCCGCTACGCTCTTTTCTATTCACACTATTTACCCTACTCCTCGCACGCCCCCTAGAACACTATGTAATTTTTTTGTTTAAAAATATTTAATTACAGTCAATTTGCAGCCTATGTCCGGGAAGCACTTCTCGAAAACGTCTGTTACAGTGAGCAGTTCCTTTGTGAACCAGGTTATCCGATATAAGAAAATTTAACCGATTTCATTAGTATATTAGTTTATCCTATGGTTAAGGAGGTTGGAGCGGTCTAGTTGAGTCAAATGACGGTTTATGAATTTTTTTTCAATTAACCTCAAAAGAATACATACGAGGTATAGATTTATTCTCTAGATGCTGAATTCTTCATGAAATATATAATTAAACGGAAAAATTATGCATTTTCGTATTTTTATTACGTGAGTAAGAAAAACTTTTGAGTTACTACCAACCTGAAAAAGTATAACATTATCGATAATTATTATGAAAAAACTGTGTCAGCCAATGTTTTATACAACTCAGAATGATAATTTGAGTTATTTATAATTAGACTATTTATGTTTATATCACGAGATTATTTAATATTACCATGTATTAATATTAAGTTTGGCCGAAATACGGCAACTTCGTGGACATTGAAGTTGGTAGTAATGCTCTTCATTCGCCACCCAAGATTGGTAATCTTTCATGAAACTTTGATGGTTCAATATTAAATATATATGGTTTACAATGGCCAACATGGGAGTTTCTTTTTCTTAATGTTTACAAAGTTTTATTTTACGCTAATCCGTTGTTAGAAACGGTTCATATTGGTGGTAAATAGCCATCAAAATTACATCACACGTTAACGTCTTGCCTATCAAACTGCACGTAAAAATACATACATTAACGGATCATCACAGTGTAACGGATCGAAAAATAGCTGATTGTCGCGATGTTTTTTTTTCGATAGTTAAAATACGCTGGTCTGATTTTTTTACGTTAAATGAAAGCACTCATGAAGAACAGAAAATAAATTTTCAAACGTTTATTTTCATTTTTTAAACATTTTTTTAACCGTTGAAAATGTCTTTGAAAAAGCCGTAAACGTTATCTGAAACAAAATTTGTAAAAAGATCATTAATCAGTATGAAAGCCGCTATATTCCTATCGAGGTTTTAAAAAAAAATCAAGTTTGACAAAATGGCGGCGGTTGGAAAAAAAGTATCGAATTTAACCTATTTTTTCGACAGTTTTTCGTTAAAAAAACATGATGTTTAAAAAAAATGCTTCTATAGCAAGGTAGAGAATGGCGTGAAGAATGTTGTGTCAAAATTTGAGACGGATAGCTTGAAAACTCTTCCTTTGAGAGTATATACCGTTGTGAAAAACGACATTTCGAGAAAAACGCATCCGTCCACGCCAGGTTTCACGCAGCTGGTCGAATCCCGTTTTCTGAGAAGGAGCCGGGATGAAATTCCGAACTTTGAATGCTCCGACGGTTTAAAATTCCGAATTTTAATGTTCCGAAATTCACGATGGGGCCGGGTTGAAATTCCGAATTTTGAATGGTCAGAACGCTCAAAATTCCGAAAGAATAGTAGCCCGAAAGATCAAGACTCCGAAAGAATTTTACCCGAAAGACCAAAACTCCGAAAATTTGAACGGGGCCCGGTTGAAATTCCGAACGTTGAATGATCAGAACGAGTAATTCGAAGTTCGCCCCAACCATTGAACAGCACGTTTATAACCAACTATTAGATAATGCAAAAAAATTGATTTTTTGAACATTTTACACTGTGATGATCTCTTAAACTATTTTTTATCTCTCGTGTTATGTGGTAAAATTTTATTTTTTATTTGGAAAGACTCAGTATAGTCTAGACAATAACATACATTTTTTCAAATACTCAGTATAGTCTAGACAATAACATACATTTTTTCAAATTCAATCTTGGATTGTGGCTAACGCTGCAACCGTCTTAAGGGCAGATATACACCTAGATGGTCGAGGTCGAGGATTTAGAAGCTATGAACATTCCGTTGACCGTAGAAGACCTACACTATGGGCCTGGTATCGATGATTCCATGTAAGTTGACAAATTTCATGATTTATTCATTCCCACATTTTCAAACGCGTTTTTCGCAAAACCACGTTTTTTAAATCGGTACCCAAAATTTCTCGAATACCAATGAACCGATTGCCTTGAGGTTTTTTGTGGTTATTCTATACACCATTATCTAGTACTTGTCATAGGATTTTTTTTCCGTTACTTAGTTTTTGTTTTATAGGCAAAATAATAACTAATTTTTCGCCCAAAAATCACTATTTATGTTCAAACGTCCGCCATTTTATCATAAATCGATATTTTCAAAATCGGCTATGAAAAGTACTAGATTATAGTATCTAATTTAATAATCTTTTTGGTTTTTTATTCAGATGATTTTTGAAGAAACGCCAGTGGGTACCGTATTCGCAGATTATTTTTACGACGCGACGCTCCAAGGATCATACAATATCATTGTATAGTTTTGATATTTTTAAATAAAGAAAATTAAACATATTTTTGAATGTATATACTTTTAAATAATTAAAACTCCAATCCGAAATTTCAGGAAGTTTTCCTTGAACAAATTCACAAAAATGACCTTTTTCCGGCTCCTAGGTGTATATCACCCCTTAATCGAAGGAATTTCCGAAATATCGAAATAAAAAAATGGCACCTGTTCAGTCTTGATTTCTGCAACAACAAAAAACGGGCATTTTTCGTTCGTCAAATCGAAGGTATACATCAGAAAAAAATCCCTCGATCAAATACTATATTTTTGGATGTAGGAAATAGTTTAAAGTTTCGAACGACGCTCGGAGCGTTCCAACGGGCGTCAACGTAATAGCCGATAAATCTTTCAATTTTGACTCGATCACCGTGAAATTTTCCGGAACATTTCTAAGATGATATCTTACTGTCAAAATATTTTGCATTTGAAAAAAGTGATTTTTCGACTTTTACGACTAGGCATAACCCCTTAAGACAATATAATTTAGGAACTCCGAATGAAAAAAAAGAGTCTCTTATAAAATTATCAACACCCCGATTGCCCGCGGCGTTAAAAACAAGGGAACATCGGACGCGTGCAATATCGAGCGATAAAACTGTCACGAAAGTTTTTTTTTGAAGCCTCTTTAGGATGACAAGATCCGTTTTTTCTACGTAAACATCTGATATTATTTTCGACGAAGGTAGGACGGAAAATAGTCGCGATGGAGAACAGTGGTGAAACATCGGCATCGGATAGTTGCGAGAGCGCGTCCGACGAGTTTCACGACTCGGTCGAGGCTAGAAAGGATAACCGCCACTTTTCCGAAGGCAGCGGCAACTGCGAGACTCAAAGTAAATCCCGATCGCGCACCAATCTCGTACTCGATCTTCGAAACGTTCCGCCGATCGCGAACGCGACCAAATCCGACGACGAAACGTCCGAGAAACTTTCAGCGGTCATCGAACAACCGGAAGAACATATAAAGTCCGAGACCGCCAGAAACGATGAAACCGGAAGTTCCGTTCAGCTTGACTTGGAGTACACACGTTTTCCTACAACATTTATTTTCTTTGAAACTTCTGCCTTGTGACAATAGCCATCGTGATAATGAGTTTTATTGCAACAAAAAAGAAATACGAATTTTTTAATCGAAAGTATTTGTTCGGTAAGCGCGACATGTTCGTTCCTCATCCGATAGATGGCGCACGCGAAGTTGGGCGCAACTTTCGTTCGGCTTTGTGCTCTATCACAGTTGTCTGGCATTTAAAGTCTGATAAATAATCGATTCGCAGTGACATTCTTCGCGAACGCATAAATACCCTACAGCGGGTTATAGTCGAGTTGAGGGAAGAAGTAAAGCTTGCGCTGTCGCTGTGGAGGAAGGAACGGGATGAGTTTCAGTTGCTACGTGAGAAAAGCGACATTCTTGCAGTTGAAGAAGCCACCGCAGCCGCGCGAGCTGCCGCCGAAGCTTACGCAGCCGAATCCCCACTTTCCAATGAAATCGGTATGCCTTGCACAAGCGTCCCTCTGAATAATTGATTTTCAAAGTAGCGGGCGCGACCCCTAAGGAATCAGTGATAAAACAACGCCCGGTGTTTTTTCTGTGCGATATGTCCAGATTCATTAGTGTCACAATTCGCCACTCGCGGCGCTACTTATCACATGAGAAACGCCCGCGGCCACATGCGCAAGTGTGAAATTAATGTGTGAAGTTTGAAAAAAATATTATGCCGTGTGGGTCCCAAGTAGCAATTTTCAAGAAGTTGTCCAAAAGTCGTCTAAGTGGGTACCAAATGTCTGCCCGGAAGTTATCTTAAAGTTAACAACCATCCAAAAAGATAACTGTTGGACACATGGTAACTTATAGGTAGCTTCCAAGCGGATCTTTGGCACCCATTTAGACAACTTCTGGACGACTGTTTGGAAATTGCTACCTGGGGTCCTTCCAAACAATTCCAATTCTGATCTGTACATACTTCGCATTTTCAAATCCAGCAGAGATATTCAGGTGTTCTGTTTTTCGTGACACACCCTATATATATATATATATATATATATATATATATATATATATATATATATATATATATATATATATATATATAGATATAATTCATCAATTTATATATTACATTATCAATACACATAGCAATTTTATTATGATACCAGAAGTAATACAAATATGACGATGCCAACAATCTTAGACGTACGTATGTAAAATAAAACTCCACTTTTTCCGGACGAGAAGGATACTTTGACACTCAACCAGGTACAATAAACTGGGTGGGCATCATTGTATGAGTAATTACACCACGCGGCTAGCCCTTTCAGTTATACAAAAACGGTAAAAACAGAATATCAAACTCCAATTGCTCCAAATGTCAAAAATTCGAAATGTGTGCTTAGCGCTTGCGGTTGTCGCGCCGGCGCAGAAGAATATTTTTAGGTGATAACTAGCGCCACGTACCAGTCAGAGGTAGAATTAAGAAATCCGGATAAAACGGATAGCGTTTTAATGCGGCGTGTCCCCCCGCCCCCCTGAACGGGGTCCATATATAAGGGAGGGGCATTTTTTACGCTAATATAGATCAAAATGTGACAGTGAGGCGTGGACATCGCCTTTTTTTTACGAAAAGGAAACGCGTTAAAAAAGTTTCGGAACTCCCGCTCTAAATGTTCGATAAACGGGGTTTTTGCTGGAGATCTGCTAAATTTTTACCTCGTGCCGACCGCCGAATTATATGCAAGAATCCATAATTTTCACAATATAGGTAATAACCTATATTATGAAAATGCACTAATGTCCATTCTCCCCTTACTAGGTACGCGTAGTCGGGTAGTATGAATATTTTGCACGAAAAAAAAATCAGATAGTTTTTTCGAAAAAAAAATCCTTTCCGGAACATTTGTTTCGTACTCAAAAGCAGGGTTTCCCAACCTGGGGTCCGCGAGCATGTCCCAAGGGGTCCGCGGACAGCATGAATAGAGATATAAAATTGCCGAACGAGGCCTAGGGGGTCTGCCGCGAAAGGGGGGGGGGGGGTCCAGGGGTTCGCCGTCAAAAAAGGTTGGGAAAGGAAGAGTCTAGAGGAAATAAGAGCAGACTTATTTTCGACTACAAGCAAAATAGTTTGCCGTCTTTCCTCTAGTCTGATACGAGCTACAGTAAGCTCTCTCTAACTCAACATTCTGTAGTAGGCCATTTCCCCTCAATTCTCTCTGGTGGTAACACAACGAGCGGAGAAGCATTACCCGCACTTTTCTTTATTTATGGAAATGCGCGAGGGGTGCAATCATAACCTCAATTTCAGTATTGTACTTTCCACTTCGTAATTCAAAAAGTCATAAAGAACATGAACGAAAAAATAGAGCGAAAAGTGTACCACTTTCAATTAAAAAGTATTCGAATCTGAAATACCCCAGTAAAAATAACATGTGACATTTGAGCATTTATCCAAACCTAACTATATCCCGCCACACTACGTCGCACAGTAGCTCGCGGTGGGAGACGCTCTCTAGCAGACCACTCTCTCTAGTACCACGGAAATTCAATCCCGAGAGCGTTGAGTTAGGAAGAGTTCACGGTACAATGGTACTGAAAAACTGTGTATTCCGAAACATACCAGAAGTCGATGTTTGCCACAGACTTGTCCAGATTGAGGATCTGTATAGCAAATTAAGGAGGGAGGATCCCTTTAGACAACCGAAAATAACCGAATTTTCGAGATTTTCTGGTGCCGAAGCGATTTATTCAACATAATTAAAATGTTATGTATATGTACATCTTTTAATTTTCCATTTTTTTTAATGTCCACAAATGGTGGCTGTACGAAACTTACCTTGAAGACGTTTACCGAGCATTGATCTGAAACATCAAAGCCAAAACGTTTTAGATGTTTATGACCCGTACGCTCTATGTGAAGTTAAAAAATCTACGAAAGTAAAAATTCGGGAAGTAGTACGTATTTGAAAATATGTTCCATTTTTCATGAAATTTTCACTATAGTATTTGTCAATGAAAAAGTCGTTTTTTGAGAAACTTTTGAAGGACCTTTACGCTCAGATAGACGGTAATTATGTTATCTAGTAGTGTGCGAAATTTCGAAGAGATTGACATGAATTTTTTTAAGTTATCTTGGACGAGGTTCACGAAAACGTGGTTTCCAGGAAAACGCGTCTAAAGTTTCAGTACTCAATAACTTTGTGACTAAATGACCTACCAATTGATTTGCGATTCCGGAGCGATAAAATAGTACCTCAGTTTCCTCGTGGAATACATTTTCGACCATGAGCTTTTCTTTACCTTATAGAGAGATCTCCCTCCTTAAGCAGGGGCCTGCGTTTCGTCGATGAATGTTAAACGATACTGATTTTTTTCGTCGCGTAGATATGTCCGATGAATGTTTCATCTATAAGTTTCCATAGAACATTCTTATGGTTTACGAGAAAAAAAAATGTAATACATTGAAAACATTAAGCAAGAATATATTATTTCATTAGCGCGTTTTAAATTAATAAATGTAAATGAATGAAAATCTAATGTATTATAATATTTTTAGAAATATTATAATATATAAAATATATTACTTTTGATATATATTATATTATATATATATTTTTTATTACGCGCAATTTAACGCAGTGTCTTATAAAAAATCGTGAACTACGCTGGACTTTTGGGGTCAATAAACGCAGTCAATGCAGCTACGAGAGGCATTGATCGCGTCAGCTTTCGTAAGACCACGTCAGCTTTCGCAATGCTAGAAAGCGTGTAAAGTTCCCGGAAACCGTACTTTGCTGATAAAATATTTTTACCTCAAAAAAAATGTAGCAATCCACTAAGTGCTGAGTTTCCTAGACATTAAGTAATTCGTGTAAAGAATGATGAACTGTAACCCCAAAAAGGTTCCAAATTGAACATTTACTGGGCATATCGACGTTTGAAAAAAATTCAGCATCCCTTACCGTTCGTCGGTAAGAAGCTCGACTCCGTGCCGACTGACAATAATTTAACGTGTTCCAAAAGGCAACGCGGTGGAACTGAATCCCGTGCAGTCGCTCAGTGAATTGGCGATACTGGAGTACGAGAAGAAGTTGGCAAAGTATCAGGACGCTCTTGCGCTAGCGCAAGCGGAAAAACGTTACAACATGCGTAGAAAAATGATCGCCGATACGTATCGTCAAAGGCTAAACGAGGTCGAGCGCATGTGCGACGAGGAGTTGGAGAAAATTCGTGAAAGCGCTAATATACTGCAACCGCTGCGCCAAATGGCGTCGCAGTGGCATACCACGCCAAGAGATGGCGCTCGCAGCGAGTCAGTTCCCGAATGGAAGTTTTCCTCGTGCAAGTCTGAGAAACAACTTGAGGAGTTTGTCGAAAGATACGAGCGAGATTCGCGAAAGAGTACTTTCGTCGATGATGAGGTGGATATGACACCGGAAGTCATAGCTGCACGATTTCCCTACACGGGAGCAGCCTCGAAGTACGAGAGGCATCGAGTTGTGGGTAGCACCAAAGCAGCGCAGAGCCATCTGTTGGTCGAGACTAATTCCCTGCCGTCCACGTGGTACGCCACAAACGGCGTGACCAAAAATCGCGTACCATGATATCGATGTTCGAATGACTTTTGTCCATTTTCTGGTTTGTAGTTTGAAAAAAGGAAAATTGGTTCAATAAAAAAGTCAATTTGCCACGGTATGATGTTTCTATGTAAATTCAACCTTAACCCTTTAACTGCCATTGTAGCAAATTTGCTGCGTTCACTTTGACCCCGTCGGTAAAAGCGTAAGGACGCTATAGCGGACAAGCTACTTCACAGTTCTATCAATCGATGCTAGATGCAGCTACAAATGCCGGGACAGCTTGAAATTCAAACGAAAACATATGAATTATGTTAATATGGCAACAATGTTATCGTGAACATTTATGACGCTTGCCCCAGCACTCGTTCTGCTGCCCGTTTTTTGTCCAAAAAAGTAAGTAAATGGACATTCTTGAAATATTTTTTGATAGAATTGTGTAAAGGAAGCTCAGCTGCATGAACTAGGCTTTGAAGTTTTTTTTATCGAATTAGAATAATAGTTAGAACCAAGCAGATAGTAGCAAATTTGCTACAGTCCGAACATACTACTTCCAGGCCCTTATCGACAAAATTATGGTTGGACATTCATATTTAACCCTTTCTTAGCTATACTACCAGAGGAAATGGATTTGAGCCATTCAGAAATAGGTGTGGCCGTTAAAGGCTTAAGGGGTTAGGCCACAGTAACGGGTATAAAATCATGTGCGAACTTAACCATTTTTTTCGTATTAAAAAGTAATTTACTCATAAAATTAATCACACATCTACTTAGTGTGAATATCACGCTGTTAGAAAAAAGATTTTTTTTCGATGTACAAAATGGCTACTAATATTTTCTTTTATTTTTGTTCAGGCGCTCCGCGGCGTGACATTTAGAATCCACAATTTTTTACCTAGAACAGAAAACAAAAATTCCCGTCAACCTATATTAGAATACTTACAGAAGTACATACGGAATGTAAAAAATATTGTTTTATTCAAAAGTTGTATGTATCTGAACTTAAGAAACGAATTTTCAGTGCAAAATTTCGTTATAGCTGCTCATAAACTGCTCATAAAATGAAAAGTTTTCGATTAATCAGAAATTCCGTACGAACTTCTCTGCTAAATGCAATTAGGAACATAAGTTTTAAATTTGAAGCAAATCGAGTGAAAATTGTTGAAGTTATTTGCCATGACAGTTGGAAATAAGCTGTTTCGAGAAGTTTCGAGTAGTCGGCCATTTTGTACATCGAAAAAAGAAATATATATTTTCTAACAGCTTGATATTCATACTAAATAGATGTGTAATTAATTTTATGAGTGAATCACTTTTTCATACGAAAAAAATGGTTAAATTGGCACATGATTTTATACACGTTACTGTGGCCTAACGCCTTAATCGAGATAGTCTTACCGACTTTCACGAAAATCAGTCACGAGATTGCTACTACGATAATATAGTTATATGCAAACAATGATTCGGATATTTAAAATACCCGACCGGTATATTCTGACCGGAGTTCTCACGTAAAAAGGTTGTCTGGCAGAAAGCGGAAACTGCGGTGATCTATTTCGAAAACTCCTATCGGCCATTATCGACCTATCGAATGGCCATTTTTCGATTGACAATAGCACCCCTGCTAAATAGCCGATTTACTTTGACCGATTGCAAATTTCAATAAACTCAGAAAATGGCGTTGAGGTCATCACGTTATTTCATTTCCTCCTACGGTAAAAAAGCGTCTAGAATATCTTGAAAATCGTACCCTAAGCGATGAGTTAAGAAAAATCGGCGTAATTGCTACTCGATACGCTCGTTCGACAGTCCTTGCCGACATGAAAATTGATAAGGCATTTTAATCAGTCGGTCTTATTTAAAGGCATGTAGAAGGTCAATATAACCTAATAAATTTTTGAAACCAGTTCTCTCATAGATGTTCGAATTCTTTTATGTAAATGAAAACATGAGGCTCTGTAGAATTCACCGACGCAGAGCTTGACGATTTCATTGCGCCCGAAATATGATTCATCTTTGAGAAATCTTGGTTCATCAAATTTACGCTATCTCTCTCTCACTCATATGTCACGTGGTACATCTGCCATTTCGCCTTAATCTTAGTCCCCGCAATCGTGATTGCGGGCCCCTAGGTACTGGGAAAGGATTGGTGGAAAGTATATAGAGATTTTTGGTGGCTCCTCCAAAGTGGCGCTTTTTTGTAGCGGCCAACTCAAGAAGTATCGTCTTGTATACCTATTGTTTCAAGGATGCATGGGCTACAACTGAAAATCATAATAAACCGTTCAAAGTTTGACATATCATTCAAAAATTCAAGCTGAGTTCATGCGCAAAATTTGAAGACGATTGACCGAACACATTAAAATTTATACAATAACTAATTTAACGTTCGCTCGAAGGACAAATAGCACTTTCTTCGCTATTTATACTATGAAAATATAAATAATATTGTAGAAACGAATTGTACATTTTTCCACGTGTATAGAATACATTCAAGAATATATTTTCGAAATTTTGCACGCGTGGGTAAAGTATTTTCAGTGATATTTAATCAAAACCGGAAGAAAATCGTAAATATTTGAAAACGATGTATCAGACGTGGCAACCAAGCGACACATACACGAGCACACACTCCCAATCACACACGCGTTATGATCTGAACATAACCCTAAAAACAGAGGCATGATCACCCGTATATATTACAACGTAATATATACTATAAAATAACGTTCGGTTTATTCCTTGGGTGAAATGGGGCAAGCAGAGCAAGACCAATTGCTGCCCTACCAATTTCAATTCCACGATTCGGCGACCGTCCGTAAGCATATCCTCAGAGATTGAGGTTATGTTGTCAGTCACTTCTTCCTTTTCTACATTGCATTTGAACAACGGTTCAATTACATCTGGTAGATTCGACTCTTCATTTCTTCTTCGATCTGTCCACAATAGCAGCTCTTTTATTATACACCCTTGCTTTCATAATTGTCCCGTTCCACCGATACATTTTTCACAAGTTTTTCAAGACAAATTCTCATACTCATCGAGCCAAGGCGCTTCTTCAAATATCGCGTAGAGAGCCTGCAATGCTGCCAACTCAAATTATTACGTGAAGTGTTCCCACGTAGTGAACTCTATATTGCCTTACAAATTTATTAATAAATAAATACATACAAGTTCTATACGCGTTATTAAACTATCCAAACAGTTTAGAAATAGTATTTTCTTTGGTTCAGGAGCTCATTAAATGGAATTTCACGAAATTTCAATTTCTCTTGATTCGTTATTAACAGATAGATTCAGGTGCAATTCGCGTCCAAAAGTTTTTTTGGCTTCTGCGAAATATTGCGATTTTTCAAGGAATACTTAAGTTTTTCATTGAAATAATGTCTAGGCTTATGAACGAATGCATTCTCTACTATATATAATTATTCGAAACCAGGTGACATAAAATTATCATGGTTAAAAGTGAGAAAATTGATTTGACATTACTTTTGGCAGTCATGATATCTACCATACATCCTTAATAAAGTGAGGTATAAACAAATACACGTGAAATAATCATTTTTAAAAAGCACATTTCACCGAAACTTTAACGCTTGGTGTGCACACTGTGCCATCTACAACTGATTTTATTTTGTATCGAAGACAGATTTTTGAAAATTTTCAGATTCGCTTAATTTTGCCTACGCTAGGATCACTGTCGCATACTTTGACTCAATTTTCAATCAAATGCTTGCATTTGTTTCGTCAAAAAATACCAAAAAAACTACATCGTTTGTAGCTAAGGTAATTCAACTGCGAATGTAACCGGTAAACGGCGGTATGTTCCAAGTTCAGGGTAGTTCGTGACGTTGGCGATAATTCGCGTTCCCCAAAAGTATTGGCGCCTCTCGCGGTCCAAGCCGGAAGTTATATTAGTATAGTAAACTTTGTCAAAACACATTGATAACAGTAGCCAAAATTAAAAAAAAAAAAAAAACGACAAATTACTCGAGATTCTGCTGTGTCCCAAGGTGAAAGACAAATAATAAAAGTGAATTCGCGTTCCATAAATAAGCCACCGAAAAATCAAGTCTCAAAAAAGTGGTTGTTGGCTCCGAAAATGGCTCTGTTTAGGCCATCACGGCGAGGTGGTAGTCACTCCACAAGATTTTTTCTTTCCGAGTTTGTATCTCTATAAATAAAAATCGAGCACGATTAAAGGATCAACACAGTGTAAAATGTTCAAAAATCGATTTTTTTGATATTATCCGATAGTATAGATCAGCTGTGTGAGACCTGGCGCGGACGGACGCGTTTTTCAAAACGGTGTACACTCTGAAAGGAAGAGTTTTCAAGCTACCCCCCTCAAATTTTGATACAATATTCTTCACGCCATCCTTTATCTTGCTATGGAAGCATTTGTTTTGAATCTTTATATTTTTTTTAACGAAAAACTGTCAAAAGAATAGACTAAATGTGATACTTTTTTTTCAAACCGCCGCCATCTTGTCAATTTTTTTTTAAAAATCCTTCATAGCAAGGTAGGGGCTTTCATACTGATTAATCTTTTTACAAATTTTGTTTTAGATAATATTTTTGGCCAAAGCCGTGTACACCGTAAGGACTCCTTTTTTTCGAAGACATTTCCAACCGTTAAAAAAATTGTAAAAAAATAAAAATAAATGTTTAGAAATTTATGTCTTGTTCTTCATGAGCGCTTTGATTTGACATAAAAAACAAGACTGATTAGCGTATTTTAACCATCGAAAAAAAATCCCGAAAATCAGCTACTTTTCTAACCGTAACACGGTGATGATATCTTAAGGGGCTATACCAGTATGACCGCTGAAAATTTGGGTGATTTTCGGGAATTTTTTCGAAGAAAAGTACTCAATTACATTTTTCGGAAAATTAATAATATATTTGGCTATATGTGACCTATATTACATAATTTTTTCATAGAAAAATATTGAGATCCGAGCGACCTATGCGCTGCCTTCGGAGGGGCCAAAAAAAGTTCCTCCACTGCTGACATGATTCCGACCGATTGAGTAGCTGAAACCGAAAAAGGAAAAAATGTCTTTAAACTGGAAGGTATTTCCTATACAGTGACGTGGGATTTTCGAAAAATACCAAAACCTAACAAAATGGCGTAGTTATGAAAAAAGTCTGTTTTCTTGCCTATAAAATGGTCGTTTTTTTCAATGCCAAATCGTCAATTCTCATCCCACCAAAAATATCCTACACCTTTGTAGAGTAAATATATTCAAGAGTACTCAGTTCAAATTTCAAGTCAATCGGATAATTGCTCTTCAAGTTACAATGTCAGCAAATTTGGAAAATCTCATTTCGAGAAAAACGCGTTTAAAGATTTAACTATCGACTTTAAAGATTTAACTAAGTGACTGCAAGATAAAATGATTGGAGATACGGTCTTGACATTTTTACAGGATATTCTTGAAAGTACAAACTGTCGAAAAAGGCACCAAAAAAAATTATTTTTTAAAAGTGTCACACTGGTATAGACCCTTAAAAGTAAAAAATCTGCCAAATAGAATCACTCCTCGAAACCTGCGATCGACTGCCATAACCCTAAAAAATCTAAATCCACAGCTGATAGAACTAAAAAAGAGCGAACAAAAAAAATTATTCGCTGCAGTAGCATCTTTACAATCACCGTAAAGATAGGTCCAATAGCAAACTCGCAGGAAATCAAGAACGAAGCAATTGTTTACGTTTGAGGCTGTACTTTGACCGGTTATATTTGAAATATCACTACGCCACCCCAGTGACGCGAAAATCGCGAATTGGTACCGCGATGAGGCGGCCGCCGCGCGAATGTGGCGCCTCCCCCTGCCGCTGCTCGTTTTGCACAGTGCAATTCGCGAGTCCCTCGAGTGTCGGCTGCTTCGGAAACGTTTCGCGCCACTCGCATTCCTATCACATGTCCGTATAATACGCGATCGCGGTGCAGTTGATAAATGGAGGGTTTGTGTTTGTCAAGGTAGTTTTTGTTTACGCGTTTGTTTTACACTCGGAAAATCAAAAACTCCCCCGCGCGTCTCGTGTGTGTGCTAAGAGGTAGATGAAGGTGCGTAAATATAATTCTCAAGATTAATATTTGAATCGGATTTTTGACGTACCGACGTTTTATCGCTACGGATAACATTCACGAACCCGCGTTCGTTGACGATGTTCAAACGACACATCGTTTAACGCGCAGTGCACGAACACTTTTTCAATCGGAGCAGCGATCAAACTCGTCGCCCGGCACAAAAAAATGCAAGTTACACGCTAAAGTTCGTCGTTCTCGATAATCGAGCTGACGAGCCGCTTTCTTGCCACGTTGTTGCAAGAAAAATGCGGCGCGATTGAGCGTACGAGTCGCCGGTAAATTTCCTGCCTTGCCAAATCGCGTCTCGGGGGTTATGAGGCGCGAATTTTGGACGATTTACGGCCAATCGACCGTTCGACGAAGTTTCATCGTCGTAAAATCCTCGGAAATCAAAGAAATCGAAACTTCCGCAACCTAACCTCTCGTCTCGAACACAATTGTCGTTCCTTTTTTTAGTCGCTGCAGTTCTCCGGGAGTTGAGGATCACTTCAACGTCGCGAACTTTTGAAATTCCGTCGACTCGCCACCTATCTTAGAAGACATGTAATCGCGAAATAAAACTGTCATCCCTTTGCACTTACGATTTGTCCGAATATTGCGAGCAAGAAGTAATCGGAGCCGATCGACGAAGCATCTCGCTCGAATTGCGCCAGCTAAGTTCGTTTGGCCTGGCAAGGTATCATAGTCGTCGTGTAAGGAGAAGTAAACCTGGCGAGGTCGATTTGGCGCTTCTCTGCACGCTCGTCTAACCTATAGCGCGATAACGAGATCGTTGGTCTCGCGGCATACTCACGCGCTCGTTCCACCGTAATCTGTCGGCGCGAATGTTGCCCTAGTATCATGCTTCGCGAATCGATGATATGAAGATCGCGCGATGTTTCCCGTGGGCTTCTCCGTCGATATGGCCCTACCTGCGATCCTGGTGCGTCTGGAGTATCCTTCCCTGCGGGAGATTCCTGTTTTCAGCCTCACCGTAGCACGGACCGGAAGTTTCCTCCTCCCTGCCTGTCCCACATGTTCCTTTGTACCCAACGACATAGGTCAGTCTCCGAGGCGACTCGTCCGTTGAAAGTTTCCAACCGACGAACGAGTATTCAGTTACGGTAGTTTTTTAACGAGGTTGGAGCAGAGGCCACAATTCAGGAAAAATTTTAAATAAAAACTACGTTATTTGCTACCCTATACTGAATTACAAATTTTTTGAAATTTTTTCACCACCAGACACCTGAGATGAAAAATAGTTGAATGTACGATAGCGGTTAATAGTTTTCGGACACTTCAGATAACTGCAAAACTTTCAATCACTTTGGATAATTGCAAAATTATATTGGAATAATATAATTCATTATATAGTTATATATTCATTATATAGTATCTTTGTAAAATGAGAAATGAAATGGATTATATTATACTAACATTATTTGGCAATGCAATGATTGAAAGTTTTGCAATTATCTGAAGCGTCGAAAAACTTTTGGCTGGCAGTGTATGTAATTTTATATGCGGTTAGATGGGCAAGACGTTAACGCTACACAGGGGTGATTGCATTTGTTTTGGCTAATTAGCACCAAGATAAACCATTTCTAACAACGGATTAGCACAAATAAAACCTTTGCAAACATTTAAAAAAAGAAACCCTATATCTTGCCTATGGTAAACCATATATATTCAATATTGCACCATCGCGAATGGAGAGCATTGCTGCCAAGCTCAATGTCCGTGAAGCTACCGTATTTCAGCAGTGCTTAATATTGAATAATCGTAACAATAAATAATCTCGACACATAAATATAAATAGGCGTAATTAAAAGTGACTCAAAATTTCATTCTGAGTTGTATAAAACATTCGCTGATGCAGTTTTCTCATAATAATAATCAATAATGTTATAGTTTTTCACGTTGATAGTAGCACTAAAGTTTTTCTTATTTACATAACAAAAATATCAAAATGCATTATTTTGCTCTTTAATTACATAGTTTATAAAAGATTAGCATCCACAGAATAAATCTATCTACGTATGCATTTTTTGGAGGTGTATTGAAAAGAAAATGATTGAACCGCCATTTGACTCAATGATATACGAGACAGCAACGACGATTACTCGTTCATGAAGAATAAACACTAATCTTGGTTTTTCTTCTCTCCGTTCCAAGGATTTAAGATGTCCCGCAATAACAAGGACAAGTACGAGAACTCCAATCCACGCCGTATGCACACTATCATGTCAACGGAGGATGCGAACTCGGGAAAGAAATCTTATTGGCCGGAGTTGGAGATAACAGGAAGCATAAGGAATCTTAGTCCGAATATATGGCAATTGACTCATTTGACAGCTCTGTATCTCAATGACAATAGCCTACAGAGGATACCGCCTGAAATCGGACGCCTCGTACATCTGAGGACTCTAGATCTTAGTAGCAACAAACTACGTAGCTTGCCCGCCGAGCTCGGGGATCTCATCTACCTTAAGTACGACATTTCTTCTCCGCGCCCCTTTTCCGCTATATTGAAGTTTGCATCGTTCGAATCCAACAGAAATATATTATTTTAAATACAATCTTTTTTTTCGCTGCTTTCGGCTGTGTAAATTAATCAAACGCTTTCACGTATTCGCATTAGAGATTCACGACCTCAATTTGCCTAAAAAAGGTTTTCCATAGTGATAACAAATTTAAAAAATAACGAAAGAATCGTTGCATTCCATCGATGCAAACGTTGTTGATCGAAAAAAAGCTTTTTTGCTTGACTGAAAATAAATGGGCCGTTATTACGCAGCGATTGCTCGATTATCGCGGTCACGTTAGTATCGAGGGGAAAACAAATTTGGTCATTGCTGATAAGATCGTGAGAATCAAGACCGTTTCCTCCTTTTTTACAAGCTTTTAAGGGGTTATACCAGCGTGAACGCTGAAAATTTTGGTGTTTTTCGGAAATTTTTTGGAAGAAAAGTACTCAATTAAATGTTTCGAAAAATTAAGAATATATTTGGCTATATTTGACCTATATTGTATAATATTTTCATAGAAAAGTATTGAGATCCAAGCGACTAATGGGCTGCTTTCGGAGGAGCCCAAAAAAAAGTTCCTTCACTGCTGACATGATTCCGGCCGATTGAGTAGCTGAAACCGAAAACGGAAAAAAAGTCGTTAAACTGGAAAGTATTGCCTGTACAATGACATAGGATTTTCGAAAAATATCAAAATCTAACAAAATGGCGTAGTCATGAAAAACGTCTGTTTTCTTGTCCATAAAATGGTCGTTTTTTTCAATGCCAAATCGTCAATTTATATTCAATGAAAAATATCCTATGTCACTGTAGAGTAAATATATTCAAGAGTACTCAGTGAAAATTTCAAGTCAATAAGATAATTGCTCTTTGAGTTACAATGTCAGCAAATTTGAAAAATCTCATTTCGAGAAAAACGCGTTTAAAGATTTAATTATAGATTTTTGCAAGATAAAATGATATAAATGATAATGATATTCTTGAAAGTAAAAACTGTCGAAAAAGGCAAAAAAAAATCGTTTTTTTAAAAGTGTCACACTGGTATAGCCCCTTAACTTGACTTTCTGTGAGATGCGAAACGGAAAATCGAAATTTCATCCAGTTCCCGACTAATTAGGACTCTGAAATTTTGCAAACATGCATCTAAAAGGTGACAATGCATTATTCAACTTAAAGAAACCATACATATACATAAAATTTTCAAATTTTCATGTAAAATTAGCGATATCTAATCATTCACATAAAATCTCACTAACGCATACAAAGAAATTCGTAGCCGACTGTGTTTGTATGTGAAAAGTTTATATGCAGCAACTAGTCGTAAGTTCAATCCCAATTACAGTCTTTGTTTTTTTTTTACAAGTCTTCTATGTGCCTAACGTACAAACTCGTAAACTAGTGCAACTACTAGTAGCAACTAGCAAGTAAAATCAATTAAATACTACAAAATAGAAAATAATTTATGTGTAAAAAAAGTATTTGAAACAACGAGCTTTTATTTTATGTACTCACACTGAGAAAAAGAAATCTTTGAATGTGCAAAATGCATTTTTTTGTCTCGAAATTTTGTTGTTTCAATAGTTGCTCAGATATGCTAAACAAGCTACAGTTCACACCATTAAAACTATGAGTTAGATTAGCGAAACGTTTGTTATGTCAATCAAAAATCAAGTTGAACGTACTTAAAGATACATTTTGTTAAACCAACTGAATTTTGGTTGGATGAACGAATTTTTTTTCAGTGCAAAAGTAGAAGAAACATTTGTTTACCAAGTTCCTTATATGTGACTATAAATAAAAGCTCAGGGCGCTCAAAATTTAGACATATAATCCTTAATTTACATAAATCCGTTAACATATAAACTGTATTTAATTTACTGTAAAACAACCTTAGATTTCTTAAATAAAAATCCTGAAACTGAGTATAAACGTGTGATAATAATTTCTCTGATTACTCTTGTACCAAATTAAATACGGTTAATGAAACTAAATTGATCGAATTTTTTAAACATATAGAAAGTTGAGCGCTCCAAGCTTTTGTTTATCGTCACATATAGGTGAATTGGCAAAAAAAATATATTTTCTACTTTTAGTACATTAAGTAGAAGCTTGTTTTTTTTTAAATATTTTTTTTTTTACATATAAATTTTCATTCTGATCTCAGCAAGTCTCTCACCAAACGAACAGCATCGCTTCGACTAATTATTTTCCCGCTCTTCTTTTCTCAGGGAGTTGTTGTTAAATCAAAACTATCTTCGAGTGTTACCGTACGAAATCGGGAAGTTGTTCCAGTTACAAGTGTTAGGACTCCAAGGGAATCCGCTGAGCAAGGAAATGATGGCGTTGTACGGTGAACCATCGGGGACTTACAAGCTGCTCTCGTACATGCTGGACAACTTACAAGGTGAGTGAAATGAAAAATAAAAAATAAACAAAAAAAAACAAATGACAATTTATGGTGATTGCGACGGTGTCGAAGTATGCATCGGAATGCAACGAAAATTCTCTTTCATTCTATTCCTCTATTTTCATTAATGTTCGTAATCTTTGTTTCTGCTAATTTAGGTTGTGGATCTCTTATCACCATCTAAAAAACGTTTCAGTGATTTTCCTAGCCTAAATCCGTCGAAAAATATTTCGGCAATTGAACAAAAAATGCATTGCATTCCAGAAAGCTTCAAGGTTCAAGCTCATTGGTTTTTCCATTGAATTGGACGATTCTTGCAGAACGAAACGAAAAACAAAATAAAAATTCAACGTACGAGGACTGTTTTACCGATCGAGGCGCGACAAGGCTCGCGGATTATTCTCCAGGTGTCTCTACGTACTACTCCCAGCCTCGTGCCACGGTCGCGTGCGAGCAATTTGCCTAGAGGCGCTTCGATCCATTGCACTCAACCGTAAATCCTATAATTTGCCAGATTTTATACTTTTTTTGTTCTGTTCTTCATTCACGCTTCTTTCACCAGTTCGCGAGCCGAGTATGATCGTCTTGTCGAGTGGATTTCGAAAATTTCAACGTCGTCTAAGACAGGATATACGTTTGGACGAGACAAAATTAAGCAATTTTGAGGGATTTTCAAATCCAAGAAATAATTATACTACATTTATGAAACTATGGGCATGCTTTAATAGCATATTTAGGTATACAAAAAGTGCAGTCCAGGTTCTCGTAGATTTTCATTCGCAAAAAAATTCAAACATATTTTTTTCCGTTAGAACTTGTATACTTTCTTTTTGACGGTATTTAAAATGAAGAAAATGCAAATTAAAGAAAATGACACGCACTTACAGAAGAAAAATCAACATTTCGCGCAATTTTTTTTGTAAAACTTGCAATCAAAAAGTTGTTTTCTTTTAATTTTTCAAAAATACCATTTTCGTCAAGTAGAAGGTAGCAATATTATCAATATTTTTACCAGATTTCAACTCAATCGGCTTAATAGTTTTTGAGTAATTCTGCGCGTCAATTTCGAAAATGCAGTTTTGGGAAAAAGTCTTTTGCCATTTACGCCCGCTCCAAATCCGAGCGGCGAGGCACAGCATTGACGGGTTGACGTTTGAAATTTTTCGAATTTTGCTTGGACACTTTGGGAAAACATTCTACATATTTCTTTTGTTCGAAGAAAAAAAATCCATTTTTTAATCGATGTAAATGTATATCTCGCGTTAACGGGGTCGTCCAGTGTGAAGGCCGTTTTTTAATGCTTTTTAGGGAATTTATTTTTGACAAACCATTAAAGTAAAATAATTTATAAATTGTATATCGTTTTAATTAACATTTAAACAAACTTTATGAATTTTTGGAAGTCATTATATAGAGTTGGGCGGAGATACACCGCCCAACAGGAACATATACATAAAAAGAGGTGATCCACTGTTGCCATGATTCCGGCCGTTCCGCTTATCTGAAATCAAAAAACCAAACGCAATTTTAATCGTGACACTTGAGGCTCTACATGGAACTAAAATAAAGTTCGAATTCCAAAAAAAAGGTTTTTTACGCTTTAGAAGAAAAATTCAATTTTTCGTATTCTTTTAGGGTCTATATAGCTGATAAAAAGAAAACTAACGTAGCAATCTTAAGGAGTGAGGTCTAGTTGGAACGTTAAAAAAAGGCCTTTTTCCGATTTTTTTTCGGCCAAACGATAAAATAATTTACAACAAAAGTTCTTCCGTTTAAAAGATATATATTTAATGTAAACATTATAATTTTTAAAGAGAAATATGTTTCAAAACAAGCCGATACGTATCAATGGCCGAGGACGCGGCAAAAAAAACAGGTTTTGCGGTGACCACTCTCACGCTGTGACGGATTATCTGAAAACAACAAAACAAGGGGGAATCTTTAGTTAATGATATAATGCTCCGGTTGAACGAAGGGTTGAGAAAAATTTCCATTTTTCACAAAATGGCGGACGTTGAAAGTCAAAAGTGTTGTTTAGACCAAAATTTCACTTACCAAAATTGACTATAAAAAAAAAATTGTCCAAAAAAAAATCCTCCGTTCATCCGGAGGAAAACTATGTATAGAAGAAGTGATATAAACTTCAACCCGATCGGTAAAGCCGTTCTCGAGTTACATTGATCACCGACTTCGAAAACATGGTTTTGAGAAAAACGAGTTTAAAGTTTTGAGTACGATTTGCATGCAGCGTCCACGGCGTCCTTCAAAGTTATGTATTTCGGCGAAAAATGGTCTGATTTACATTCAATTAGTCGGAAAATACTCGTAAGATATTATACTTTTAGAAAACGAAAAAAAAAATTGATGTTTTGAAAATTCTAACTAGACCTCCCTCCTTAATTATTTTAGTTCAGCTTGTAGTTATACATGTACTAAACATGCTGTATAAATTTGAGCAGAATAAATCAAATAGTTTTTGAGATGTCATGGCAGTAGTTTGAAAAAGTCGTGTTTTGAGAAAAACGCGTTTGAAAGTTGTATATAATTCATAATAAAAAGATGGTCTCACCATCAATTTGCTATGCCTGGACCATAGAGCACACCTTCCTCTTCTTGAAAGAAGACATGCAAGGCCGTTTTCTCTTCTTTTGATCTGACACAGTAGACGACCCTCTTACGCTTCTCATGGGGTTAGAGCTAAATGCTATCACTGAGCTGAATTTTTTTCTGGACGTTTGTAATCCCTCTGCTGATCATCCCGTGCAGTTAGGATACGATCCGCATTGCCGTTTTTTAGAAAAAAAAATTCGGAAACTCGACGTATTTCGTGGGCTAATTACATTACGCTTATGGACAACTCCAGATCATTTTTCAGTGAATTATTAATATCTGCTAGAAAAATGCTACCACGGAGCTGAAAAAATAGGCACGGTTCGACTTATTATCGAACTAAGGGTTCGACCCTTGGTACCGTGAAAATGAGGATTCACAATACCGTTATGAAATTATTAATGTTTTTAATAGCGAATTTGTGCGAAAATCAAGCACACAAAATATACTACTTATGGCATCCGTATTCGGTAATTATGCCCGGGAACCGCAAACTACTCGATCAGGATAATTAACAACGAATATTAGTTGTTCTTATTCTCTTAATTAGTATCAATTACATAATATTGATTTGATAACGATTTTCAGAAATTATATTTTTCTCGAAATTTCTAGGCAGAGACAAAATAAAGCGGATTTTTTTTTCCGTACATAAGACTTTTTTTTAGAATATTAGAATATTTGTAAAGTTTTTGATTACTTCCAGATTATGGACAGCATTGATACACACTTTTTTTAGCGATTTTTTTTTTACTCGGACCGATATTCATTGTTGACAGCTCCTTGGGCCGATATTGAGGTTACTCTTCGCGACACTTCTGCCAACCTGGGGATTATCATATACCACGATTTACGACGTTGCCAATTCATCTCGCGTTAATTGAGCGAGAAAAAGTTATATAAAATAATTATCCGAAGTAATGAAAACATTTAGTGCAATCACCGAATGTTCAGAAATGCATATTTTCACAAATAGATGTAGAAAAATAGTCCGAAAACGTACGTTGAATATGACGATTATTTGACAGCCAACAGTTGGTAACATTCAATCGGCTCCATGCGTACGCGTAGGACGCTCCCTTCGCACTTCACACCCGACGGCTAGCCCCATATCAACTCTAAGGTGTTTCTTTCGCGGAGGGCCGTATTTTGAGGGGGCATAAGCAGGGCCATTCTGAATCATTGGTAACTGACAGCGGCGCTAATAAAAATAAGACACAATCAATTATAATACCCAACGATAAACTGGAATCAAAAAATTCGCGCGAATTTAGTAGTTTTTGACATTTTACATTTTTTTTGAATAGTCGCAGCAACAAAAATTCTTCTGCTAGTCACATTTTTCTAAGTTTTATCATTAATATTTTCTTTAAAAAAATCGGCGATGCCTTGTTTTTATTATCGTTACGGAATCTTTAGTTTTGTACACGCGTTAAGCAGTTTATATCAGGCATCTAGAGTTATTTATTGTATAAATTATTAGACATAAATGTGGCCAGTGCGTCATCTTCATCAAGTGCCGTATAAATGAGACGATTTTTAGAAACGTAAATTTTCGTTAAAATTTCGGTAACTCGGCTTGAATTTTTACCAGTATACCGGAATCTATTTTTACTCGATTATCCCTTTAACGGTCACGCCTATTTCTGGATGGCTCAAAATCATTTCCTCTGCTAGTATAGCTAAAAAAGGGTTAAATATGAATGTTCAACCATAATTTCGGCCATAAGGGCCTGGGTATGTCCATAAGCAGTATTTTCGGACTGTAGCAATTTTGCCACTACCCGCTCGGTTTGAACTATTATTCTAATTCAATAAGAAATCTTCAAAGCCTAGTTCGTCCAGTTAAGGGGAGATTCACACGTAGGAGCCGGAAAAAGGTCATTTTTGTGAATTTTTTCAAGGAAAACTATTTGAAATTTCGGATTGGGGTTTTAATTATCTAAAAGTATATAGATTCGAAAATATGTTTAATTTTCTTTATTTAAAAATATCAAAAATATCCAAGGATATTGTATGTTCCTTGGAGCGGCGTAAAAAATCTGCATATAAGGTTTCTTTAAAATCATCTGAAAAAAAACCAAAAAGATTATCAAATTAGATACTATAATCTAGTACTTGTCATAGCCGATTTTGAAAATATCGATTTATGACAAAATGGCGGACGTTTGAACATAAATGTTGATTTTTGGGGCGAAAATTAGTTATTATTTTGCCTATAAAACGAAAACGGGGTAACGGAACAAAAAAAATCCTATGACAATTACTAGATAATGGTGTATAGAATAACCACAAAAAACCTAAAGGTAATCGGTTTATTGGTTTTGGAGAAATTTTGGGTACCGATTTGAAAAACGCGGTTTTGAGAAAAACGCGTTTGAAAATTTGGGAATGAATAAATCATGAAATTGGTCAACTTACAGGGAATCATCGATACCAGGCCCGCAGCGAAGGTTTCCTACGGTCGACGGAATGTTCATAACTTCTAAATCCTCAAACTCGACCATCTAAGTGTATATCTCCCCTTAAGCTTCCTTTACACAATTCTATCAAAACATATTTCAAGAATGTCCACTTACTTGCTTTTTTGGACAAAAACGGGCAGCAGATCGAGTGCTGGGGCAAGCGTCGTGAATTTTCACGACTACATTGTTGCCATTTCAACATAATTCATATGTTTACGTTTGAATGTCAAGCTGTCCT